>BLKR01015823.1:27331-48427 GCA_011170035.1 Teleogryllus occipitalis | reverse complement strand
TTAATTCAAAATTTTAAAGCGTTCCGTAACGTAGGGGAACATGTTCATTTTCTTTCGTATAATTTATAGGTTGAGTTTTTTTTTATGTTTAATTTGCTAGAGAATAGTTCCCATACTCAAAATTGCGTAGTGTCAAATATAAAATTTCATTAAAGGAGGTCTTTGCTCTTACCATGTACCATCCAAATGCCCCTTCAAAGGACAAGTAAACAAATCTTTAATCTCTTCAGCTCGGATTCCGCGAGCGAGATGCAACACGTGTGCACGTACTTTCGCAGGAAATAGTTTTCGTTTGTTGGATTTGTCGTAATAATAGATAAATTAATGAACCTTTTCAACATATGACTTTTACTTTCTCCCTACTGCTTACGAAGTAGCGAGAAATTTATGCATGGCTTCGCGCAAAAACGGCGAATTTTCGGCAGAAAACTGGGCCCTGGCAACCAAATAAAGGATAAATCTAGTTGCCAAATATAGAAAAAATCCTCTTAACACGTGGTGTAGCCAGAATCCATATTTTGTGGATTTTTGATACCGAAAAATCGAATGACGGCCAAACTCTGTTTGTTTGTCTGTTTGTGAACAACGCTAGCGGCTAAACCGTTCAACCGATTTTCTCCGGAATTGATATTCCTCAGTCGATTTGCCTGATGGCGCGGCTCCTTCAATTTGAAATCGATATTTTAGTTTTGGGGGTACTTTAGACTAAGCCCCTTTTGATTAAATTTTGTTCTCCGATAGTGTGAAGGAAATTTAAGAGAATGGTGCAGGTCTCATTTTCGTTAAAAACTCTAGTTTTTCGAAAACTGCAAAAATGTTTCCGGCGTCTTCCTACAACTATAATTATGAAGAGTAGATATAGAATTTTTTTCTCTTAAAGAAATCGGTTCCTTAAAGATACATTATTGGTTGTAATTTATATCTTTTTCTTCTTTTACGATCCTCAAAAGTTTAATGAATCTCGAATTAAACACTGCTAATTTTTAACTTACCGTATTAATTTTTTTTTAATTTCACCTTACCGTATGGAAAATGAGCATTAATGGAATGCCTCATGTTTGCAGGCTTGTGGAGGAATGCGTCGAAGAGTGCACAGACGAAGCAGAGAGTCCTGAGTAAGCAAACGTTTCACGATGCTTTTTAAATATCTAGAAAAGAAAATTTTAAGTTGTGTGTATTCTATAAAATAATTCTTACTGGTTTTAATATATGTTATTATCTCCCCTTCTCGAGTGTGTAGCTTGGCAAACTGTAATATAATTCTTAACATTAATGTTTATGTAACATAACGTTAAGTAAATGAAAGCGCAGAATGGGAATAACAAGAAAATACATTTAGTACTGAAAATTGATATAAAATGTCTCTTTAGCTGTCTTGCCTATTAAATTTCAGGAATAAACAAGTATTTTGTAACATTAATAATAATAATAATAATAATAATAATAATAATAATAATAATAATAATAATAATAATAATAATAATAATAATAATATTTATTCCCATCATTTTACAGAGATAATGTACATTGTGGTTTCTTGGAATTACTAACCGTCGATAACCAGTTGTGGTTAGCAAAACATTGTTTATAATTTATTATATGTAGTATTTTTTGAGTGTGGCGTGTTTTTAACAATAATCTTCTTACATATTCTTACTAAATTATGTGTCATACCTACATTAATACCATGAAATTATATTATATCAAATATTAATACCTTGAAAACGAGATACAGATTTTAATTTTACGAAAATTATCATTCCATATTATACAATTCAAAAATTTAAAAGAGGTGAATATGGAGACACTAGCTCTTGGAACTCAGATTACAGAAAAACAGTATTTTGTATAAAGGAAGTTTTTTGAACAGATCATCGCCACAAGCTGCAACAGAAGAATCGTCTCCTGAGACAAGCTACGAATTACCACCTCCAATATGGTCGTCAGGTACAAGAGCACAACCTCCATTTGTACCTTCCAGAGGTTACGGGGAAGTCCGGTACCATACACCAACACAGAGGTGAGTAAAAGAATAACCATTTATTAGTACTTTATAAATGGGCATTGACTTTACGAACCCATAAACAGTTATTTACATTACTTCTAAAAAAGTAAGTCTTTGGCGTACGAGTGAAATGCTGTTGGGCGAGACGATGAAAGGAGCAGAGTCCGACATTCTATAATAAGAATGCCAAAGAAACTTCCGTGTAAGTTGCGTACATAATTTTTTTCATACCATTATAGAACAATCCTTAATATTAGTATTACGGTGTTTAAGTGACTCATGAGCCGAAGATTTTAAAAACAACTTTAACTTTCGAGTCAAATTAACTATGATACCCTAGGAAATTAAAGAAAAGTATGTTTCGAAATTTATCCAAGAGCAGCTTAACTAACTAGCATCTTAATGAGTTATGTTTACCATGGCTAATCAATTATAAATTTAGAGCATTGAAAGTTCTTTGTTAACACGATGAAATTCATCATATTACGCATCCCGCAATCGGAATGTACCGCAAGTACGACTATCGAAGTCAAGTGTTTTTCTTCATGCTTACCGAATTATTTTACAAATAAGAAAAAAACTAGAAAGAAAGTTTTCCAGCGCGCGATTAAACAGTTTCATGCGTACTGCAAACAGTCACTTTGTATAAATAACTGTTTTAGTATGAATTAATGAAATATTAGAATATATTTTACTAATTTCCAATAAATGCATATACTGATCAAAAACCATGGTATGGTTAGATAACCAGACTCGCAAAGAACAACGAACCAGCTTCAATTTTGACGAAAAAAATACACAAATTTGAATATTTTAATGAGCAATTTTTCATCCTGATGTTACGAAAACATTCTTAAACTCGATGCTTTAATGCCTTAAGACGTCCCGCGACGCCGAAGAAAGAAGTTCCGAGGTGGTAGCAGAAATCTTATGGTAATCCTTAATGAGATATATAGGGATAATCAACCACAACAATAACAATATATAATATGTTTATTGCATGCTCAAAGTTAACTTTCGGGAAAACAATTTCCCTTCTTCAATGGGTCACTAACAAAAAAGAAAAAAAAAAGAGAGATTAACAGAAAGTAAAAGAAAAAAACAGTCCATTTCATATCCTTTTCTGACTAACATCTTCTCTTCCATTCCCCCCCCCCGCTCCGGGGTTTACTTCCCTCCATTCTACACGATGGCGGCCATCTTAGCTGTTCATCTCTTTATTGCACCCTGTTATGTTGTAATGGTTTAGATGTGATTCACGTTGCTTGAGCAGTAAGTTATTTTTGTTATTATTTCATTATTGTATTATTTATTTCACTTCATTTGTCACTATTATTTTTGTCATAGTTTTCTTTATGTTAATCCCTCAATTTTTCCTTTTTTGTTAGACTCACTGAAGATGGGAAATTGTTTTCCCGAAAGTTAACTTTGGGTATGCAATAAAAATATTATATATAGTTATTGTTGTAGTTGATTACCCCTATATATCTCACGAAGAAAGAAGCTTCAATTTTCAATTGTGTCTTTTGAGAATACACAATTTTTGAAGCTCCAGGATCCCACGTCCCACACACTCGGCACTAGTTCGTTTACAGACAATAGTTTACAGCTATTTGGATTTCAATATTAACATTTTAGTGACGAAAAAATATTGAAATTACCGTGATATTTAATGTCAAATATGAGATTTGATTATAAAATAAAATTAAAACATCTTTGCAGCTTTCGACCTAGTAGAAGTACTCTTGAGAACATTCACAATATAAAAGAACCAATATTGATTCATGTTACCACAATTTCTTTTCTGCATACTTGATTTGTGTAGCAAAACTACTTTTCAGCACGTGTTTCGCCATGTTCTGCTTTGTCGTTCGTGTACTGGAAAGTGCATCTTTTCAGTACGTCGAAACGAAAGTAATGGTTTCCATGCATGCATGCTGAAAACAGTTTATTCTATTTTTACATACTGGCATCACTGCCATTGATTGATTCCGATTTAACCACACCTACCTGGTGTCATTAATGTTTTATATATTTTGATCTTATATATCTGAGTGTTAAATCATCAACTTTGGAATCAATATCAACCAGGAGGCGAGTTTTTCTAGAAAAAGAAATACGCGAATTAGCTATTTAGAGTTTGATAGGTTCAACTGTTTGATTGAATAGAAAAAACTACATATGTGAATTCTAATTGATAAAAAGAATATAATTTTTAATTGAATTTAGATGGC
Organism: Teleogryllus occipitalis; assembly: GCA_011170035.1. Taxonomy (NCBI): domain Eukaryota; kingdom Metazoa; phylum Arthropoda; class Insecta; order Orthoptera; family Gryllidae; genus Teleogryllus; species Teleogryllus occipitalis. Next base: position 44,188 of record BLKR01015823.1, on the reverse strand, counting down.
ATGCATTTAGGCACAAGGAAAATGACTTTAATGACTTCCGATGGCGGGCACTTAAAATGAAGTATTCTTTATGTTTATAAACATTTATTTAGAGATCACATAAATTATACAATTATTAATTCGAAAATGATTTGCACATCAAATGAAATGAATGAGTGAAATACTATTAAATTACTCGTTTTCATATGAGCGCCGGGCGTTCTCTGCCCTCAATGATGCCATCCCACTCTCTGAGAGTCATTTTTCGACTGGCGTATTAATGTTTCAATTACCTACTTTCTGAATTGCATGTGGTTTGCAAAGTTGTCAGGCGAAAAGTAATCCAATTTTAATTCTTCAAGGACAAAAGTCCTTTTCCGTGAGTATTGTTTCAGCCTGTGATTCTGGAGTGGTAGTCATTGTGTAATCACAAAAACGTCAAATGTTAAGAACAAGAACGAGATGGATTGGAGTCACAGAATGCTAATGACAGAAAGTGCCCTTCATTATTATATAGGAGCAAAAATTAAGGCAATTATATGTAATATTTAATGACCCAACTAAAATGATGTACAATTGTACTAAATGAGGTGATTGGTGTTGACGTATGTGCATTGAATTTATAATAACATTTTTTAGTAATTCAAACATATGCCCTACTGAATCAAATATTCAGAATAATTAGGAATATTTCTGCTTAATGTTGCTAAATAAATCCTTGTGAACAGATCTCCACACGTTAAAACTGAAGAATCGTCTGCAGAAAGCAGTTATGAATTGGCGCCTTCGGGATGGTCATCTAGTAGAAGAACAGATGGGCATACGTATGTTTCGACTCCTGCGTACGGGGAGGAACGGTACAGAACACCTTCTCAAAGGTGAGAAATGCATTTAACACACGAGCACCAAGAAAATGACTATTAAATTGATTATAACGATAAATACGAGCCAGGTCTGAAGTTTGTAAACTCAAATCTTTGTCAGTGGCTTATTTTGTGTTATCGGATGTGTTGTTTTGTACTTTCTTAATCTTATCAGATACTGATAATAGAATATTAAAAGAAGTCTTAAATTACCGCCATATACTCCTAACCTCACGTGTTCAATCCTTCTGCTGCCGTGCTACCTCCCAAAATACCTCTTACTTTTACTGAATTATGCTTATTATTTTTTTACTTTTTCGCCTACTACGTCTGTTGTTGTAAGAGAAGTATTGTAGTGTTACAACGGAAAACAGCTATTTTTCTAAGAAAAAAATCGTATTCGTCTGCTCTGTTATCGAAGCTAGTGATGCTACTAAAACACATATTTCTTTGCTTTACTAGTCACTTTTGAAATTTTCAAAAATTTAAATTTTTTTCGGCGTCATCTGACAAAATACGATATTAAAGATACACATTTCTTTCCTGAATTAAATCTGTTCTCAAAAAACGTCTGTAAATAATGCCATGTACAAGTTTTCGAAAATATGAATAGTTTTTCCAACATTGTGTGTGAAATGTAGACAATTACAAAACATTTCTCAAAACCGCCTCCCTGCTCTATGTACCCTTCCGTTCTATTCCATTTCAACTCATCCCTACCTTTCAGTTCTCCTCCGGATCCTTCACTCCCATCCCATTAGATTCAATTGAACCCTACACCATTTAATCAGCTTCGATTACATACAACTCAGGAAGATAAAGGTCGTATATAGAGTCATGTTTTGTTCGTTGTGCGAGGATCGCCCTAATGTAGACATGCATGTTACACTAATGTAGTAATGAAATGGCTTTGTCCGTAATGACTATCATTATAGACAATGCCATTTCATTACTTTTCACAACAGTGACACAACATAGGACGTTCGACACACAATTGGGACGAAATTCAGGATTCGAAAACACCACTTAATTTTTGAAGGAAGTAGCGATCTAATAATTTCGTTGGCAGTGGTTGGGAACTTTCCTGATCCTCCTTTCAGTATTCAATTCAATGATGCATTGTTTTCCGTGGCGAAGCTCGGTCATGAGGCCTGCTCTTCCACCTGACCGCTACGTTCCTTTCACCTTCTGCCAGAGAAAGGAGGTATCACCCGGGCGACGAAACAGGCATTTTGAATTTTCTTCATTTAGGCTTGAGGATCTTTTACATGCAGTAAATCTTCAATATGGGACAGCGGGATTTACTTCCCCTCCGAAGAAAGGCGTTCGAAGGATTTTTTCGCCGTTAAAAATCCACGGCGTCGATCGGGTTTGAACCTGCGAACTTCGGTATAACAGCTCGAAACACTAACCGTTCCATGACCGAACCAGTCGCTTGGTTACGATTGCAACCATTGTCATCCGCTTGGCGTGGCTTGGCGTGCGCAGGGCGTGCGAGGCGCCGTGCGGCGCGGAGAGCAGCGAGTCGTCCCCGGAGCCGCTGCCGCCGCCGCTGTGGAGCAGCGCGCGGCGCGAGCAGAGCGGCCCCGCCCACCGCCGGCCCCCGCCCGCCGCGCCCTGGGACACGTACTAGCGCACACGCTGCTACATGGTTTGCCCACCCCTGGACGCAACATGCTCTGCGTAGTAAGCGTATCTGCTCGTCTTTTTAGCGTCATTTAATGAATATAATTGGTAATTGTCTTTATTGTGTTACTCATAACGGTGCACTCATGATAAGAATAACATGATGGAAGAGTAAATTTATGAATTTTTATATCTTTATATTTCCTCAGAAAGCATTGCATTTATAAGAGTTTAAATGACACTTGATACATTGAAATTAGTATTGTACATAGTTCATTATTTTATAAGAAATGTTGCTGCATGCATGCGTCTGCATGCTGCTGCATGTACACCGCTGCTGATAACCGAGGCGTCCGTGAGCGACCTTTGTATTTTGCAGAGGAGTTCCACCCTCATCCCACCTCCTCCTGCACGACATGAGCATGCATATATCGGGTGACCCATTTAACCTGGCAAATCGAAACAACTCCAAAATTACGCATCGTAGAAAACATGTCTCAGACAAAAATATAATATTTCCACGCGGTACATCTGCGTGGTCAAAAATAGAACCTCGTTCCCACTCCCCTGAGGGTGGGGAGGGGGGCAACTTTGAAATCTTAAATGGGAACAACCATTTTTTAATTTCAAATTTGGATTTTATATAGGCCGGCACGTCCTTTCATAGTTGCCCCTTCATGAGTGACGAGGTATTCTCTGAGGCATGAGGCGACCGATGTCATCGTCTAAGAACCCACTTTGCTATCTGTTCTTGCACTACTTCACGTGTCTTATAAATAATGTGGAATTGTGTGTGATTTGCGAAGAAACCATGATTACCGTCTACAACAAAGGTGCTTGCGTTTACGTCATTGCACTAGAAAGGTATTCTTCAATAACAGTGTTAGGAATAACAGATAACACCTATCAACAGTTGAAAATAACTTATCAATGTCTTGTAACATGTCTGCGGTTGTCAGTTAAAAGTAAAAGTGAGCAACGACAGTTGTGTCAACACTGATAGGTGTGGAATTCGTATTAGTTTCTCTAGCTTGTGAAGTTATCTTCCGGCGATTTCTTGCATTAAAGAAACACACTAGGAAAGAAAATCACCTGAGATGAATCCGAGATATTAGAGTCCAGGTGGGCTGATGAATAATTTTAATTAGTAGGACCCGGATTTTAATGACAAGTCATATATTTTTTCTGAACCTTCGGGTGACTTTCAAAACAATTTATGCACGAATCCAGGTATTGTCGATTAGAAAAATGTATTTTATTGTGCATATAAAGTCATATTTATACCGTTTTTAGTAAAAGGTCATATTTTGGCCAAATTTTGCCATAAATGTATATATTTGTTATATTTGTAAGGACTGTTTTTAGTAAAAGGTCACCGTAGGTTTTTTAAGATGGAAAATCTGAAAATGCACCTTGTGATCCAATGTAGAAACTGAAAACTGAGAGGAAATGAGAAAACATTAACCAAGAAGTATGCAGTAATAGTGCAAGACATATTGGTTGATGGGTTTTATTGTACTGTACTTGATTTGTTTTACAAACACAAGCATTTTTTAAAATGCTAGTTAGTTACAAAGACTGCAAACGGTATGTATCATACTATCTTTTCTTGTGTGAATTTTGTATTTATGTTATACCTAAAAAATCAACAGGAATTTTTGAAAAATAAATTTGTATAACTTCATATTTAATTTTTTATTTATATAGGTTTTAGATCATAAATGCTTGCATATTTCGCTGATTTTTTGGTCATTAAAATCCGGGCCCTAGTAGGGTCCGGACCTAGTTCGTAGAATTTGATTTTATTCAATTTAACTAGTTCTCTGAAATATCAGCGCTATCATACTAGATTCTGAATATCAGAGTAACTATCTTTATCTTTAATTGAACTATTAATTTTAATTTTGGAACTAAACTCTAAAACACTAAAGCTGATTCTCTAGAATTTTACAGTTGGTGGCAATTCTTGACACGAGCCAGTCAAGTCATGATTGACTGCAATGAAACTTATCGTATAAAACTGTTAATGCGTCGAATGCTCGTAGTTAAGTTTTACGCAATAGGTACAATGCACAATATATACGATACAATGAATTTTAACAAAAAAAAACAACAACAACCAAACAATAGCAGGGAGTAAGAAATAAGTGTTATTGCGCCAAACGATTTCGCACTATTAAATGTTAAGAAATAATGGCTTAGCTGCTATCATCGCATCCCTACATTGTACCTTTCGGTGACTGCAGATGTCCATACCCCTTCTGAGACTTATTACTCCAGATGTAGCTATCGTGGAATCTAACATCTCGCCATCCATCGCTCCAATGTGGCTCTGGTACCCTTACAGTTGTACTTACTGTTGGACAAGCTTAGCTCGAGAGTCCAACGCATCTATAGTCCTGTATTAGAGGATGGGACACATTTTGTCGCTGCGGCACGTAGGCCCTTGCGCCGCATACCTAGCCTTATCGTCCTCCGAGCAACAATTATGGATAGGAAACTAGGTTCAAAGGTGATATATGGTGTGCTAGAAAGCATACTATGTCACAACACACACCGTTCAAACTTTACATGGGATTAGAACCTGTAGCCTGGAAGTAATACCTACCTGGGTGCAAACGCCGTAAAAACAGAGAGAGTTGAAATGTGATAAATGGTTGGAAGAATTCCACCGTGCCACAACACTCAAGTAACCATTCATGACCGAAGAAGAGAATTCGAATCCGCGTAACTTTAAACCCGGACCACTAAGGTGCAACCATGTCGGTCACTTCCTCAATTAGTTTTTCGTAAAAATACAGTTTCTGCTTGTCTTTTTATCGTCATTTAATACATATAAAGGGTAATTGTCTTTATTATGTTACTCATAACGTGTACTTATGATAAGAATAACATGATAGAAGAGCAACACATGTAAATTTATGAATTTACTATCTTTATCTTTCCTCAGAAAGCATTGCATTTATAAGAGTTTAAATGATTCTTGATACACTGAAATTAGTATTGTATATAGTTCATTATTTTATAACAAATGTTTTACAACTTTTCAATTCTTGTGAATGGTTTCTAAAACTGAAAATTATTTTTTTGTTTCAGAAACTATTCAAAAACGTTCCAGTTGATCGATGATAAACACCTACGGATTCATTAGTCGCAAATGAGCTCAGAATGAATGCATTTTCATCCTTCTCTTGTGAGTAGTAACTTTCATAGAAGCACATGTAGTGGTCTGGATCTTTAAAGTTGTATACACAAATATTTATAATAAAATTAATTCATTAGTTTGATATGATTCTTTTTTATTTCTCCGTCAACAAACAATAGTCGTACGATGTGCATTAATTCAAAGATTCTGAACGAATCTGAAAGTATGGGCGTGGACAAGTACGAATTTCTTATTTCTATTTGAAATAAGTTGCTATTCAACTTGACAACTTCTACAGAATGACACTAATATGAATGCTGAATAATAAGGCTTTGTAACTTTTACAATTAAAATGCATTTAGTTCATTTTCAGCCTTATTTAATTAATTTTAGGATTTTCTCCGCTTGCATATGCCAGTTACAAAAGGAAAGTTTGGGAATACTTTCTTATGGCATCCAAGAGTTCTTTTGGAAAAAGACTGTGCACAATTTTTTTCGTAAATATTAATGCATTTTGTAAAAATAGAAATTACCCCCCAATCCCCGTCGTCCCACTCATCCCCGCCCTGCCTTCTGATTCTGTAACCCCCACGGTGCCACTGTTCGTCGATCCTGCCTAGCTCTCAAAGCCCTAGCTCTCAAAGCCGCCTGTCACCTCAGCCGCCTTTCTTTGCCCTCTTCGAACCCACCCGCCCTCAATCGTGCAAGTGCCCCCACCGGTGTCTCCCTACCCTTAACACCGTGTAACTTTACAGAACTTAAGCATTCTCCCTACTGAAAGTACTCATCTAACGACATCCCATCTTTGAAATCGGTGAAGCCTATTTGTAAAAATGAAACGTAATGTATATAATTAAATTCAAATAATACTTACGTGGAGAGCTGGTTCAGAGCATCAATTAATGTCACTACACTGCCTCCGGGGGGTCCTAGGTTCGAGAACCGACAGTGGTAGGAGATTTGACACTAGATTGTCTGCTAGGTCGAGTTCTGTCGCTGTCTGGAGGAGAATTTTAGCGGTCGGCTGCTCTGATCGGTTATTTCTCGTGGTTTCTCCGATCAACATCAGGCCAATGCCGGAGCAGTACCCTAACAAACGGGCGATGAACCGCGCGCAATATTTCTTTTCTCTTTCTTGTCCTATCCCCTTCCCTTCCACACACGCACACACACACACACACACACACACACACACACATACACTAACATGCACTATACTACCACACATGCCGGGAAACCGGTGAGGATCTTAGTGCTTGTTCGGGCTGGGGCGGTGTCTCGCTAGTGGGAGATGACTGGTTGGGCAAACCCCGCTAGCCGGTAGTAGGTCGGATCTCGCCATCCAGCAGTGGTAGACCAGCATCATCTCATGAGGAAAAAGATGCACTACTCTTATGGGCCTAATGACTTTAGCAGTTGACGCGCCCATGATCACTAGCAATCAACCAATTCACATAATACTTAAAATTGTTAAAAAAATACATTGATCGAACATATTGAAAATGTATTTTGAAATAAACATGAAAAAATAGTGAATTTTATAAACTAATATAATAATGGATTAAAATCTGACGAATTGCCACAAACATGTTTGTAGAGTCCTGTGAAACGTTACCACTACTCACCGATGTCCCCCATCATCCTTCAATATGTTCTGCAGCCCCCATTTCGACGCTCCCGCCTCTCCCCCTCTCCATCGACGACAGCCCAACTGCTCTTATGACGCACAACCCGCCCTTCCCTGTTCCCCACGCAGCGCCTCTTTCCCAACCGGCGTCTCCACATCTCTAATCCTCGCCTCCTCCGCAGCACCAACCTGCCTCCACTCCACACCAGACGCCTGTGAACCAGTTATGGGCCTATCAGCCGTTGTCAGTGCAGCATCTCTGACTGGGTGGTCATAGGTTCGAGTCTCGACGGTGGTGAATTTGGGACACTGGTGAAAAGGCCGAATTCTGTCCATGTCTGGATGAGAATTACAACAGTCTGGCAGCTCTCATTGACCGTTTTCGTGTTTTTTATCGAACGAGGCGGATGTCGGTGTAGTACCCTCGCAAACGGGCTGCGGACATCGCACGATCTTTCCTTCATTCCCCGGTAAATACACACTTACGTATACTGAAGAACCATGAATGTCGGAAGCTTACAGCTGGTACCGGCTGGAGGGTGCCCAGCAGATGGAGATAACTATCACAAATAACGGGCCGCTGAATCTCATGATCTGGCTGAGGAGGAACACTGCCACCCCCGGAGATATAACATGCACTGCATTTACGGAACCGTAAGATTTGACGGACCCGGAAACGAAGTAATCAACTTGCCCCATCGCCTCTGCCAGTCGAATCACCCCTTGGCGACCTTGTTGACCGACCTTATTGGTGTAGCAAATAGGGGTTGGCTCACCGCCACCCAGCGCCCCCTTACCAATTCTCCAGAATCCACTGTTTCTCTGACCCGCCTTCCGCTGCTTCCTTTCATTATCAACCATCTTAAATCTCGCTTACCCGTTCCCTCGTCGCCCCAAGTCTTCGCCTTCTGGCCCCACCCACCGCGCCCGCCTACCCTCGCCGCCCTCGCCGCCCTCGCCGCCCTCGCCGCCCTCGCCGCCCTCGCCGCCCTCGCCGCCCTCGCCGCCCTCACCGCCCTCGCCGCCCTCGCCGCCCTCGCCGCCCTCGCCGCCCTCGCCGCCCTCGCCGCCCTCGCCGCCCTCGCCGCCCTCGCCGCCCTCGCCGCCCAGCCTTGCGCCTGGCGCCGTCGGCCAGACCAGCGCCGGGCGAGAGGAGTTTCGCCGTGGCCTGCGAGCTCATGGCCGGCCGCCTAGATCGCAGCGATTGCGGCAGCGGCGTAAAGAAGGCGATAGTTGTGGCAGGGGAAAGGATAGACGAGAGCGTCACAGCAACGGTCCGAGAGAAGGAAAACGCAGAAAGGGCATTTTCAGAGAAGGAAAGGGAATTCTAAAAGAGGTTTAGGGATTTGTAGTTGAGTTAATGAGATAATTGTGTGCGATAATCGCGAGCAGAAATTCAGTTTCGGTAGATACCTAGGAATTTTGAAAAAAAAAACAAAAACAAAGCGTCAGTTTCAATTTTCACTGAAAAGTGGAAACATTTGTTTGTGTTATTCCGCCAATTCTCATACAACTCGCATCGACTGAATTTTTGAACTCAGTGCGTCACTACTCAGAACTCAGCTAATGTCATGTGATTGTCATGTAATTATAATATCTTCTTACGTAAAATAAATCGTATACTTCTTTTAATACCGGTCTACTTCAGTGCAATTCGGGGAATATTTGAGAGTAACGATTCGTCTTCCAGACGCTTGTTCTTTTATTTCAATCGAACACTGTAGGGAGGTCTAGTACAAACACCTACGCCTACCTAATGTGGGATTTCACACTTCTCAGGACTTCTTGCAAATATTATACACACTTGCATTTTAAGTAAATAAGAAGCTACTGGAAATATAAAAAATCGAGGGGCCATATTGGAGGATTTTGAGGGGAAGGAGGAGGAAGAGGAGGAGAAGCATGAGATGGAATTCTTAGTTAAGCAATTAATCTTAATGCACAAGGAGAACCATTGTTTACTACAAAGAAATTCCGGAAGTCGAGAACAGGAAGGAGTTTGTAGCTTTTCCATCAACCGTCATGAGCCCGTAAAACCTCTGTCAACAGTGAAGTAATATCGCAATCGAGTATGTTTTGATTTATCATATGATTTTGTTCCTTGAACGTCGGCGAAAGTGCACTGTCGGGCTGATTACATCGTTGCGAGAGGAAAATACAAAATTTTTGTTGGAAAATTCAACCCTGGCAGCAGTTACACTGATAAAAGAAATATCAATTTAGTTGAAGAGGGGAGGAGGGTGGATGTAGGTGGTTACGCCACAAACCACAACGCTCCCACGAAAGCCCAGGACCATGTGGGTATGATAAGTAGCTGTATCCACACGAAAAATTCCGAGTGGGTAAAACACCCACTCGGAATTTGGAGAGAAAGAAATATTCCATAAACGTCAAACGTTCATGAACGATTTTTTTCGGTTTTGGATTGACTCAATACGTCGACTCACAACGTGTATGTACCCGAGTTAGCGGGTTCAAACCCGATCAAAGCCGTGGATTTTTAAGGGCGCAAAAATCCTTCGTACGTCTTCCTTCGGAGGGAAAATAAAGCTGGCTGTCCCATGTAGTAGATTTACTACATGTAAAAGAGCCTCAAGCCTAAAAGCCTGTTTCGTAGCCCCTAATCGCATGTTTCGTTGCCCAAGATAATATCTCTTTTCTCAGCAAGTTGGTGAACGGAGCTTCGCAAAGTTTGCATGGTTAGACGGAAGAGCGGGCCTGTTGACCGGAGTCTCGCCACGTAAAATTTGTGTTAATTGTGTGTAACTGTTAATTAACTGTGTGTATATATATATATATATATACAGTGAATGTCTTATATAAGTCTTGTCTTAGTTATCTCTATATATATATATATATATATATATATATATATATATATATATATATATATATATATTTTGCATCGACTCTACAGTATTGCAATTTTACATCATTACAACGACATGTCCGACAAAATCGATTTCCAAAAATGGTTAAATGAGTTTTTACGCCGTTTTTACGTTGCAAAAATTAACTGCTGAATTGAGGGAGTGAGACCCCCACCCGGGGCAACTACCCACTCGGACTTACCACCAGTCAACGGCCCTGGCTACGCCACCAACCACAATGCACACCGAGCAACTCTCCTGCATTAAGCGATCTGGAAGTCGAGCAGTCGACGATGTACATAATGACGTCACAAACTATAATGCTGCGAAAACCGCTGTCTGCCGAACTGGAAGTCTAGGAGGGGACGATGTGCGCGTTTTCACCACTAGCCGTAATGCACACCGTCAGTCATAAGGAGATCTCGATGTGGTCCAGTGTCTGAGGCGGGCAGCGAGCGGGCGGTGGGCAGGTGGCGACGGGTAGTGCGCGGATGAGTGGCCGGCCTATCAGCCGCACGTCATCCGTCACGGTTGGCTAATTGAGTGCGAGATAGGCAGCGCCAGCTCCACTCATCTCGCCCCCCTCGCCCCGCCGCAGGGGGAACCCCAGCGCTCCCATCGAGGAAGTTCTCCTGGGCAACCAACACAGGTCAGCTGACTGTGATCTTCTTGTGCCTTGGCCTCCGTTCCACTAAATCTTTTTTTAAAACGAATGGTGCTAAAACGCCACGTACTTTCTCGCCCGTATTTTCCTGCAAAATTACACGAAATGTACTCAAATTTGTGAAATATTGCGCATGACTTTATTTCAATATCTATCTTTAGGGAACAGGTTTCATTAAGGAAAAATCTCTATCTTAAGTAGTTTAGTTGTAGGAAGAGGCCGAAAAAAATTTGAACTTTCACAATTTTCGAAAAATCAGGGTGTTTTAACGGACATGAGACTTGCACCATTCTCTTAAACGTTCTTCACACTATCCAACAAAAACATTTAATCAAAAGCAAGGGAGCCTTTTCTTGAAAATTTGGAAAACGTCCCAGAGGCTTCATGTAAAGTACCCCCAAAATTAAAATACCGGTTTCAAATTCAAGGGGTCGCGACATCAGCCAGATCGATTGGGGAGTATCAATTCTGAAGAAAATCGACTGAACGGTTTAGCCGCTAGCATTGTTCACAGACGGACAGACACGTTTTGCCGTCATTCGATTTTTAGTTATCAAGGACCCACCAAATATAGCTGTTGTCGAAAGGGTAGTGATTATTGATGATGATAGTAACATTTAATAAGGAAGACCAAGGCGAGGGCTTGGGGCATTCATGGACGGAAAAGGGTATAACATTTCGCGTCTCTCAGCAGTGCAGATCAGACCTACTCTCTCGTAGCACGCTAGTTATGAGTGCAGCCTATATTTGTAAGGGCAGTAAAGAATAACTCAGATCAAGAGTATAATTGCGAGTATGTAATAAGGCATGGTGGTTTCTGGGCGAGAGAAAATTTTAAGTGGTATGTTAGAGTATTTGATTAAGCAGTAATTGTAACGCTAAACCCCACATTTTGTATGGTAATAATAGCACATCATTAGATTGTTTCATTCCTCGAAGTACTCTATTAAAACTGTCACGTTCTTATAGAGCTGTCATTGTAATTGTCTTTTGTTCTGGGAGGTTCAGGGAAAACTTGTCGGCATTATTGGAATGCTCCACCATCTTTTTGCCATGCCGCAGCTGCCGGTGGTATACTCCCTCTTCATCTCTAGGTACAGGAGTTCAAATCAGAGTGAGTTCATGCAGAGCACGAGATGGACAAATCTAGTTCTCCAAAGGTTTTCCAAAGATCATCATGTTTCCCATGTTATTTCTACTCCAGCATCGACATCACTCCTTTTCTGGTCCATGCTCTCTAATTTTCTGAACACTGAGGAGTCACAACAATTTAATACAGCTAGAGTGGATGTTGAGAGCACTGCAAGGTTTTTTTGCTATAAAAGAAAAAAATACACTACTAATGCCCTACATTTAGGGAAATATTTGTGCATTTTGCGAATTCTATTTACGTAATTATCTTTTAATTATTTTTCTGCCGTTACATCCTGTAATTGAATATAATTTATTGCTAGCCTAAAATTGTACATTTCAATGGCTTTCAAACATATTTGGTAGATATTCATTCATCACCTACCCACATGAAATTAAACACACAGGAAAATATAATGTTGGAAATTCCTAAAAATTGAGGTTAGTCTCTGAATGTAATTATAAGGACCATATGTGATTGGACATATTGAGGCAAACCGTTTGTTTTCATAAACAATTTCTGTTAAACCAAATATTTGGGAATCCTCTAGAAGTTGTAGAAATTTGCACTTAAAACTTCCATCTTCTTAGAATAGTCGTACCATTTAGTATTCACTAAAGCAAAAGGAAAATCTTTAGTTCAAACCCGTCATTGAAGTTATTCTTAAAATATTTTTTTTAATTACACGACGACGAAATCTACTCAATTTTTTGCACAGACACTTCATTTAGTAGGACCTCTTCTTTGCGTTCTTGAGCAACTCCAGCAAATTCCTCTGGAATGCCCCATTGATGAAAACAGTTACAAATGTAAACGGCAGGTGTACGCGAATCAGGATGCGCGCGGTTTCGCCACAACCTCTCGCCTGGAGCCGCCTTCAACCCCTTGCTGTTGGAGCGCGCAGCCAGAAGTGGTTAAAGAAAAAAATCCTCCTAAGGTTCTTTCACAAAAATACTTACAATTGACATTTTAAACGAAGAGTATGTATGTATGTACTTTGACACAACAGTTCTTTACGGGCTAAGGCTTACCAGCGGCGTCCCGGCTTGCGGCCATGAGTTGAGAGGTACCTGTGGTAGCCATAGCGATCCCTAAGCCATATCTCTGGTCTTCTCAACCTGAAAAGTGAGCTTTCTCATTGTCACACAGCAACGGACACTGGGACATTGGAAGGAAAGTGCACATGTAATTTTTACCCCGAGCGAGAATCGAACCCAGGGTTGCGCTGTGGAAATGCGAGCACACTAACCAACGAGCCACCGAGAGCTTTTTAAACGAACAGTACTAATTTATAAAACGAGAAAAGATTCAAAATATAAAAAAAAATAAAAATCTTTATGAAATATGTTAGGTAATTTTGCTTTGAGTTGGACAGAAAATACTTCCGAAGCTTAATTTTAAAAATACTTCCAAATGACATTTTGTGTGTATTTTTTAAAATTTCAAATGTTTCAGTACTAATGATTTCAGAAACAACAAGTCAGATTTGTTAACTACTTAGTACAGTCAAATTCTCTCTATGCGCATGAAAAGTTCAAGGCTCATATAGCATAAGTCAAGACATTTCGAAGGATGACTGAAGCAGAACTCCTAAAAACAATTGACACAATGTTTGTGACATACAGCCATATTTGGAGTTTTTTGGCTCAACTGAAAAGTTAATGTATATTGAGTTAGGTTGTTTATGAAATAAGTCATCCAAATAATTTCTTTCTTCACTACTTATAGCCAATATATTAATAAAGTAAATAATAATAATAGTTATAAAAAGCATTCATACTGGACAGTTGTAGAATAGTAAGATAATTCCTGGAATGTACTACTGATTGGGAAACGATTGATTGAAATGTCTTGAGAGTAACATTCGTTCGTGTCTTGTCCCTGCGAAATCGACCGAACCTAGACCGGAAATGGTCATGTTCCTGCACGTAGTGCAGAGAGTGAAAATTGGGAATAATAATAATAATAATAATAATAATAATAATAATAATAATAATAATAATAATAAAGAATGCCTTCATTAATGGCAAAACTCAGGTCATAGGGCCTATTCTTCCGCCTAATCACTTAAATACACATTAGTACTGAGTGATAACAATGGTGATAACATGAGGGCAAGCTGTGCATTTACAACATATTACATTACATTTACGATGTATTACATATACTGTATATGGGATAATTTTGCCCGAAGACGGTTCATTCATGACTAAGATGCGAACTGTTAAACGAGCAAACCAGAATAAAACAAGTCCGCTGCGACGTCTTGGGCCGTCAACGAGCCAGTCTGTTGAGCGTGGAGTGGAGCGTGCTGGTGGCAGGTCGTGCCGCGAGGCGCCGCGCCGCCGATCTCTTCCTCGTTCGCAGAGCCTCTCTCGCGCGGGTAATTGAGGCAAAGAACTCGCCATGTCCGACCAAGCGTGCTTTCCAGAGCGGCGTCGCCCCAAACCGCCGTTAGAGCACTCTTCGCCCCCCTCCCCCCTCCCCCCGCCAGAGATAAGGCGATCGCCGCGCCGCGCCGGGGAAGAGCGGAATCGCAACGCCCGCTTCGAACTTGTTAGCGCTGGAGATTTCGCGTCCCAGGTGAGGGATGCCCTCAAGAATTAATGAGCACCGATATTCAGTCTCTGCTGTTTATTTTTGCTTTGCTCGTTTATGGATGTAGGCAACGTGTTTCACTTGCTTTGTAAACTTTATTACTGTGTTCAAAGCTCGATTCAAAGTGGTCATTGAAGTCCATTCTATTTAACATAAACATATTTTTAAATTCTCTTAAGAAGTGTTTAAATTCTCTTAAGAAAAGTTTAAATTCTCTTAGAAAATCCCTGTTGAGTGCTTCTGCATTGCTGGACAATTAATGCGTGAAATTATCAAATCACTTCACCAATTCACAGTTATTTTGTACCAGCACTAACCGCCCGCTTCGCTGTGATCAAAGAGTTAAGTAAAAATGTAATTAATCGTTTAAGTTTTCGATGTTGGATGAAGTCTTTCATAAGTAAAGTATTCATAACTATTTTTCTTCCTCTTAGAGTAACAATGGTATCTCATTAAAACTTTTTACGGACTTTTCTCCTAATTATGTTCAAATTTTAGCGCTCGTTCGGGAGTGATATGAATAAAAATAAGTTCTCCAGAGATCATTAGTACAAGTTGGAACTACTTCTCATAAGCAATGGATTCTTTTCATAAGAATAAAAGTTTTGTTAAACTTGGAGCATTTACTTCTCTCTCTGAGTAATTGCTCACTTACTGATCTGTTGCGATCGGTCGATTTTCGTCTGTTTTGTTTGTCTACGTTACCGCGCGATGCGTGCTTGTCCCTGATGGTGTCGACCGTGTTGGGTTAAGTGGTGCAATTCACGTTCTTCCATCATTCATTTACCACACGACAATCTTCCATCATTCATTCACTCAATACCTAAAACCTCACAAGCAGCTCACAACAGTTGTGTATAACCTCTCCTCTATCCATTTAATACCACATGAGCCACATATTGAGATTTCTCCGAAAATTTACAGTAAATGCTGCGCACTAGAAGCAAATTCTCTATTTTATTCATTCGAAAAGTAAGCAATTGCTCCTCGGTCGAGCAGTTACTCATCAATGGAGAAATGATTCAAGATAAGAACTCACGACGAATTCTGGTATTATTTGAAGCAATTGCTTTGAAAACTCGAGAAAGAATTTGTAGGGTTGGCGGCGAGGTAAATAGCTTACTAGAGCTCGTGGGCACCGCTTCTAGAGCAAGTGGCTCGAGATTCAAAAATAAGGGTTGAAAAAATTTGTCCGCAGTGGCAATACATCACTGGATACCTGAATCATGACAGACGTTCGGAGAAGTCAATTGACAGAATATTGCCTCAAATTTATCGATATTAACTCCCATTTTATCTAGTAAAACAAGGAAATTATCCATTAACATGAAATCCATCATTCTCATTTCAACTTATCAATTGAAAGTAAAATTAAACGTTTTGGAATGAAAGAATCTTGATTTGGTAATCGCATTTCAGAGTGCAACAATTGCATTCACTTTGTACTTTGTACTTGGAACGAAGGTTCTTGTGTGTTAAAAGAGTTGTACGACCATAAAAGTGATACAATAAATCTACGATGATAATTTACTAGATACATGTGTAAGTTTATATGTTTAGTTTATTCATATTATTGCTGTTTACAACAAATAACAGAATCGTTTAATAAAACATATTACGAAACGAAAAACGGTAAAATAATTTTCCATTCATACATATTTGTGACTCTTGGAAAAATGAATAACGAAAGAATATGAATATGAAAAAAACTACTATTCTATAAACATAATTCGAATCTTGGAAAAATGAATAAAGAAAGGAAATGAATATGAAAGAAAGAAATGTCATAAAGTACCATATACACATAATTCTGATCTCAGCTGTTTGCTAGAACACATCCGGCAAACATGTTTGTGTTTCCGTATGAAGCAACCGTTCGTCGTGATAATTTCAGAGGGGTTTATGCTTCCCTTTACCGCTACAGCTTGTGCATATGATCCCTTTCTGGATATGGGGGGAGGGTAATGAGAGCGGGGTCCGCGAACGTTGCCCGTGCCTGGAAGAGCGCAGGGATTCCCTGGCGGGCAAGTAGTCTCAAGAATGAATGAGTAGAATGAATGAATGAATGAATGAGTAGAATGAATGAATGAATAGAATGAATCAATGAATGAATGAGTAGAATAAATCAATGAATGAATGAGTAGAATAAATCAATGAATGAATGAGTAGAATAAATCAATGAATGAATGAGTAGAATAAATCAATGAATGAATGAGTAGAATGAATCAATGAATGAATGAGTAGAATGAATCAATGAATGAATGAGTAGAATGAATCAATGAATGAATGAGTAGAATGAATCAATGAATGAATGAGTAGAATGAATCAATGAATGAATGAGTAGAATGAATCA
>BLKR01015823.1:0-27231 GCA_011170035.1 Teleogryllus occipitalis | reverse complement strand
AATGAATGAACGAACGAATGAACGAACGAATGAACGAACGAACGAACGAACGAACGAGCGAATGAACGAACGAACGAACGAACGAACGAACGAACGAACGAACGAATGAACGAATGAACGAATGAACGAATGAACGAACGAATGAACGAACGAACGAACGAACGAACGAACGAACGAACGAACGAACGAACGAATGAACGAACGAACGAACGAACGAACGAACGAACGAACGAACGAACGCACGAACGAACGAACGAACGAACGAACGAACGAACGAACGAACGAACGAACGAACGAACGAACGAACGAACGAACGAACGAACGAACGAACGACCGACCGAACGAACGAACGAACGAACGAACGAACGAACGAACGAACGAACGAACGAACGAACGAACGAACGAACGAACGAACGAACGAACGAACGAACGAACGACGAACGAACGAACGAACGAACGAACGAACGAACGAACGAACGAACGAACGAACGAACGAACGAACGAACGAACGAACGAACGAACGAACGAACGAACGAACGAACGAACGAACGAACGAACGAACGAACGAACGAACGAACGAACGGACGAACGAACGAACGAACGAACGAACGAACGAACGAACGAACGAACGAACGAACGAACGAACGAACGAACGAACGAACGAACGAACGAACGAACGAACGAACGAACGAACGAACGAACGAACGAACGAGAATGAAAAATAAATTAAAAGAAAATTCATCTAGTAAGACCAAATCAAAATATTACTTAGAATTAAGAAATAATAATAATAATAATAATGATAATAATAATTTTGTGTAAGTTATGTATGACAAAGTGCTACTAAATAATTAGCAAATTAGATTTAAGCTAAAATTAGGATAGCTTTAGTTAGTATTAGATTATTGTTAAACAAGTCCATCCCTCTCAGCTGATTAAGCCGCAAGGCAGGAGTTTATTTGTATGCCAATAAGTTAATAATTTCCCGCCTCCTCAGGGTTATTGTGGAGGGCAAAATAAAAAAGCAAGTAGCCTGTGATAGCACATTTTGTCACGTCTACTGTAATCGTCTTCTTAATGCCAAAACTATCAATTCCAAGAAAATTTCCCTTGTGTACTTGCCAAAAAGAACTTTGGAAAGTGGCGCCATGGAGGCCTTTGGTGAACTATTAGTGAACAGTGTTCTAAAATACAGGAAAGATTTTGCACGGAGAGAAAAACCAGAGCAGCTTTAATCTCGAACTTCTGCTGTAGATTTCCCACATTGTCAGTGATAAATAAAAACATGAAAAAGTGAGCGATCACGGAGTATCTAAATCACAGATGGCATCCATTAATTACCTTCATTTCATTGTCGAACCTAAATGGTAGTGATACAATCTCCCTTTTATCTTGTTACTGTGGCCTACATTTTTTACTGATAAGATTTATTCTTCTTGGTGAAGCCAATCTAATTGGTGCATTTTATCAGTTTTTATTAACCCATTAGTGTGCACACTCCTTCATTATTCGACCTCGGAGTTACGCCATATAAGAATCCTATTTTCGCGAATTCAGTGCGTGAAACAGTGTGCTTCAACGCAAGGTGACCCGTTCGATATCGCTCCCACTGCCGTTACTCAATTGTCGCCGCCTGCACCGCTACGAGACCTCACGACAGCCCCCAGGCGATTGAAGTTACACAGGCGGGGAAGCTAGCGAACAGTTATGGCCACCTGCAGTTTTTTGATGGTGCTTTCCGCGTCATGAAGAAAACTAATGTGCGCGGAAAAAAGAGAAAACAGGAATGTTTTGATGACTCTGAATTTTAAACAAAAGTAACATACTTTAACGCTCGGCAATACCCAGGCAAAAGTTTAACGATTTTTTTAGAAGTGGGAAATTGGACTGATGTAGAGTATTGGGCAATAATAATTTGCATTGTGTACAATAAGATTTATTTTTATCAAGATAGGAATGTAAATGAAATTTATTCAGGCTAAATTAGGGGTGCTAAAAGGCATATAGACAATGAAAAATAATATTTAAAAGTAATTGTTGTAAATATTAATCATTCAAGTGATTCACATTTTTATAAAGAAAAGTCCCATCCCACTTCCTCCCTTTAATGCAGCTTTTCAGGGAGTTTTTTACGTAAATATCTTAACAAAATACAAAATCAGAAAAAAGAATCAAATATTCAAATAGAACAATAACTGTCAGAATTATCCACTATTTTGAAGCAAGTAAAATCTAAAAACTGTATAACGCGTACAAAAAGCTATTTCCAACTCATCCGGCACTCCATTTGCGCCGTAGAAGAGACGGGTACTTAAGAAGAGGCTCCCGTTTTCTTAAGCTGCTAAGGCGATGAGAAGCTCCACTGTAATTCGCTTAATTACCTGCGGTTGCGATAGCTCCGTATGACCTTGCAAAGGCTTTTCGCGGAAGCCTTTCTCCCCTGCTGCGGCGGGAGGCGTAATTACGCCCCTTATCACTGGACGGCGCTCGCGGAGATGAGAGCCAGGGGCCGGCGTAATGGAAAAGCGCGCGGAAGCAGGGGTTCGGCCGGCCACGCCCCTGCTGCCTCTACCGCCCTCTCCATCGACATGGCCACCGGCATAGCCACTGGCATAGCCACTGGCATAGCCGCTGGCATAGCCGCTGGCATAGCCGCTGGCATAGCCGCTGGCATAGCCGCTGGCATAGCCGCTGGCATAGCCGCTGGCATAGCCGCTGGCATAGCCGCTGGCATAGCCGCTGGCATAGCCGCTGGCATAGCCATAGCCGCTGGCATAGCCATCGGCATAGCCATCGGCACAGCCACCGACACAGCCACCGACGTAGCAACCGACGTAGCAACCGACAAGACCACCAACAAACCCAACTACATCTACAAAACCAACAACTCCGAAGCCTACTATAAAAGCTAACTAGCAAAGCCACTGACACCGACACAGCATCATCCCAGCTACTGATACCAACAAAGCCAACGATACAAAGCCAAAAGAGCTAACGAGACCGACATCTACAAAGCCAACGAAATCGACAAAGACGCCGACACCGACAAAGTCAACACCATCGACACTGGCACCTATAAAGCCAACGACACTGTCACCGACAGTGCCACCGACACTAATACGTACACAGTCACCGACAGTGACGAAGCCAACGACACTAACAAAGCTAGACAGCGACCTGACAATGACTCAGTATTCTCGGTGTCATCTGACACTGACCTCGATCTGACACCAACTCATCGATACGACATTGACGCTGAAGCAGAAATGCCCACGTGTCATCAAACACGGGACTGCCACCGCCAATGCTGCGACCAGTATTGTGTGGAAGGAATGTAAGCCACTTCTATCGTAGCATCATCATCACCACTACCACCACCACCACCACCACCACCGTCACCAATATCACCACTAACACCACTTTTCTTCTCACTCTATTAGCTGACCTCATCTCTGAGCAGACCCTGGGTCGAAGAGAGAGATCAAACTGTCTGGTCGAAAATCGTTCTTCATCGAATTAACTCTTCTCTTCTTTTATGGGACTTTATTACAGAACATGTAGTATTTCGAATCGTAGTCTCATGGTTATCAACCCACTCTGTCAGCAGTCTCGTTTTTCTTTGAGTCAAGACCGGGAAATAAAACAGCTCATCAGTTCATTAAAATGCCGCAGTAATCTCCGGGTTAACTTTAATTCCGTCCCAAACACAGCAAATGAAATAAATATCATTTAGTATTCGTTGATATTGTCAACTGTTACTCAGAAGCACACTTTCTTCGTAACCTTTATTTGCGTCTTAGTTTTATCGCTGTCTGTGGGCTAGGTAAATCAGATTCTGAAAAAAGGGGTCATCTTCGGTATCAGTGAAATCCACCTACCACTTACTACATTCAGTAACTTCCAAAGTAATTAATAAATCGATGGTCATTTGTACGGTACGGGGGAATTCGAAACATTGTTACAATTGGTGGCAGCAGTCATGGTGGAAATGGAAGTGGAGGTGATTATGGTAATGGTGATGGCGGTGGTGGAAATGCAATGTGATGGACGGGAGCCATGATATGGTTTTCAGAAGTAGTGGCAATGAAATGGCAACTGTGGTGTGGGTCTATCGAGTAGATGGCGGATCTAATGCAGATGGCTAAAGTGGCGTTGCCAAAGGACGGAGAGTCGGCTGCTGCGGCGCAGAAGGGGACGGGGGAGGCGACGAAGAGGCCGGGGCGGAGACGACGGAGAAGACGTCGAAGATTATGTCGCACGCAACGGCGGAGGCAGCGGAAGCGATGGAGAAGACGACTTCGGAGGGGACGGCTTGAATCTGCGATGAACGCAGGGAAAAGGCGACGGCGATTGCAGAAGTGGATACGGTGGGGTGGGGGGTTGTGGTGGTGATGGTGGCGGATTGATTGATTGATTAGAGATTCAGGTCGCGTCAACTGCTAAGGTCATTAGTCCTGTTAGTTTAGTGCATGTTTTTTATGGTGACAATTTCCCCCCGCTGGATGGCAAGATCCGGCGCCAGCTTCGGCTTGCGAGGTTTTCGCTGACCAGGTATCTCCCACCAACTGCACCGCGCCAGTCGGGACACGCCCTAAGCTCCCGACTCGTCTCCCGACATGTGTGGTAGTGACGTGTTTGTAAGCGTATGTGTAAATAAGAGGTGAGAATAGGACAAGGAAGAGGAAGGAAAGATCGTGTGCGGTCCGTGACCCATTTGTTAGGGTACTGCTCCGGCATTCGCCTGGTGTTGATCGGAGAAACCACGCAAAACTACCGACCAGAGCAGTCGGCCGCTAGAATTCTCGTCCAAACAGCGGCTAAATCCACCTAACTAAGGTGGGGGTATGGGTGGCGGTGGAGGTGGAAATAGCAACGGAGGGGGGTGGCGGTGAAGATGCCAATGGCAGTGGCGTGGCGGCGAAGGCTATGGAGGCGGGAGGACGTCGGCGTCTGTGGTGCTGGGCGCGCGAGCCGGCGTGCGCGTCGCCGCCGCCATTTCTCAGCGCGAGCGCCGCCGTAACTCCGCGAGCGGCGCCCGAGGGAGGACTTGCCCAGGGAAAGGGGAACAAAACAACTGGACTCAAGGGGACGCCAATAATAATAGTACATTGTGGGAGAAGAGAAACAAAGCAACGGAAAACTATTCAAGATCTGGGAGAAATGGGGTGTAGTCTGGAGCGACGTGGGATACAATATGTGGCTAAGCATAAATGTGCATGTTTCATTACTCGTGTCCGATA
The DNA here is from genome assembly GCA_011170035.1 of Teleogryllus occipitalis. Taxonomy (NCBI): domain Eukaryota; kingdom Metazoa; phylum Arthropoda; class Insecta; order Orthoptera; family Gryllidae; genus Teleogryllus; species Teleogryllus occipitalis. The sequence continues at coordinate 21,991 of BLKR01015823.1, read as the reverse complement.
TCTGGTAACGGACCTATTGGCGAACCTGCGGGCATGAACTGCACTACTAATTGTTTGGTAACTCTTTACGATATTATTAGCGCACGTAAGTTTGGCAAAATGACTTCTTTCTTCTTCTTCTTCTTCTTCTTCTTCTTAATATTGTTGTTGTTATTATTATAATTATTATGATTCTAGTCATTTTCATTATTATTATTATTATTATTATTATTATTATTATTATTATTATTACGATTTTATGAATTTTAACAAAAAGAATAAGGTAATTATTCTTCTGGAATTGTTTTACTAGATTTTCATTTGTGTCTTATGTCATTTATGTCTATTTTCTGCCTTTTGGTCATTGTTTTCTTTTTTCTCCTGGCACCAATCTCGATTAAACTGGAAACATCTGCAAGTCTGGGCAACACGAAGGCAACACGAAACAAATCCGTAGTCATCAAACTGTGATAAGCCAAGTTCTTTGGATTTAGTTTTAATGATAAAATCGGCATCCAGCGTTGCGAGAAACGGCATTGTTTTCAAACTCGGAAGTTAGAGAACACGTGTTGTTAGGACAACCATCAACAAAGTTTAATATTCCATGCGCGGCGTCATAGCGCTGTGCAGATGGACACGGCCCCGAACATATTATATGAAGAAGGTTTGGAGAGGGAATTGATAGCCGTGATCTTTTAGAAGGACGCAAGGAGTCATTCTCTAGAAAACATTGGAACGAACACACGTAAGCGGTTGGTGAGGTACGAGCGGATTTCCAGCATAAGCTGGGTATTATGTAAATAATAGTGATGCGATAATTTATTATTAGTTTGAGGTTTCGAAGCTTGGTATTGGGTAAATTGTAGTATTAAATTTTAATTGGAAATTGTATTAATGTAATAGTTGGAAATTCGAAAAAATAGACGCCGTGTTCGAGGGGATGCTTATTAGGGTTGCTCTGTGGATGGAAGGGTTTTTCAATAAGTAGCTGAATATAGTCAGTCGCGGGTAGGTGTTTCGTATGAAACAGTCGCGACCGCGTATTAATTTTGTGGGAAATATGAAGTCCCATTAATAACAAATCGTTGAGGACATTCTGGAACATTTTTAGTTTAGGCAAGGACGCGAGAATTGGCATAACAAGGGTTTTATGGACAACATTCTGCTAGTCAGCGGAGAAGTCATCTATCAAGATCTTATAGTAAGCTTACGAACACATATTCAAACTCGTACGTTGTTTTAATGTTCCACATTGAAAATAATTCGCATAGGATCAAGAGAATTTGTAACATATGTAACAATAAATGTTAAATTTTATTGTTGAAAGAGGCTGATAATTTATGTTCGTGGCCATCAATCTAATAATTGGTTTCAATCAATAGAACTTTCAGGAATCGTGATTGTGTATAGAATTTCACGACCACATGCATCAGGTAAGGAGTAATATGTTGTACGACGAACCCATGACTAAATTGGAAGTAAATTGAGAGAATTTGTGAGCATAGCAGGGCAACGTTAGAAATAACAATATTAATTATAGCAGGGGAAGTAATTGCCTTCATAATTCTAGTTGTTTGTTGAAAGATTATCCGGATTTGGTAACAGTAAAAATATTAGAGAAGAGACGGAAAGTAATTTCACAATACCGAGTGGTTATGTAGAATCAAGATTACAAAATGCAAGATACGAATAGGTTGTAATTGCTAATGTAAATTTTATAGTTCGCAAGCGGCAGCATAAAAGAAAGCGGCAGTGGATGCTGAATCGTCTGCAACGTATGTCGCGAGATGCTTGGTTCAAATCCCGATGTTCAAGCTACCAGTTCAATAGGCGGATTGACACTGCTGTCTTGTTGTAATTTTAGACTTGCTGCTGAGATCGCTGTGATTTTCTCTGATAAACTGCAGTACACTGCTTTCAGTACCTCAATCACTAGGCCCTGGAGAAAGGGTTACTTTCAAGAGTCAACCTCGCCCTGGGGCCTGACGAACACACAGTACACCAAAAAATGAACTCTGTAAACTCGCACATGGAAGGAACAGATACTTTAGTTTATAGGATTCTCACCAAGGAACGAAAGAGTCTACCAAAATCAATTGAAGATTCCATGATGATGATGAAGACCACGACGATAATTGCGGGGAGGCCACACAAACTTAATTTCTTGAATAATTGAGGGGATTAGAGCACAATGGATATAAATACCCTAAATGAATTGAGAAAATCGAGTTGAGAGTTGAGTGACTGTAGAAAACGTTATGGACGACAATTACTTTCACCCGATAGAAAATAACTATTTGAGGTTGAAATACCATTTTTCATGAAATAAAATGTTTTTTCACTTTACCAGTGGCGGACGGTGACTTCAAAACTTGGGGAGGCCCAGACAAATTTAGTCACGGAGTTGTATTGTAAAATTAAAAATCAATGACCGTTAGTTTACTGGTAAAGTGTTGTTGGCTGCATTCTAATTAAAAGAATTATTAGAGGCGTTCACTTGGTCAACAACATTATTTATTGTAAGAGCGGCTTTCAATGGTTTAAAATAACTGTATATGTGTCAATAGCATATTACACAAATGTACACAACACACAATATAACCGTAACTGATTGATAACCGTCATTGATGATGCATCGAAAGCTGCTCTTACAATAAATAATATGTTGGCCAAGACATTCCTCTTATTTTTTATTTTATTTCAATGGACTTAGTTTATTGTAGTTACAATTGAAATCTCTTTCCAAAATTCCCAGATTTCTGGTTTTGAATTTTAACGCAAATGAAGAATTGTATACTAAGAAAAAATGTACTTTAATTTGTTATTAATTGTAGAGCAAATTCACTCGACGGTCTTTCTCCTTAGAAAACCCCTCGAGGAGTTGATAATTCTACGTGGGCTGGCTCCTTAATTTGCTGAGGATTCTTTTTTTAGAGAGTGATGCCTAATGAGTTGTTCACTCTTGTAGAACACATTTGAGCGTCAAATATAGTTTTGTAAGTTTCCTTCATCGTTTTATAAATATTTGAAATGTTTCCGTTTATCTGCGCCACCTATATTTATAGAAGAGAACTCCCATTCCACAGCCTCATGGCCGCACTCTTCACGTCTTACACGCAACTCATAACTGCAGCATTTGATTCCTCGTACCAGTGACGGATGCTCGTTAAGGGCTCGTCGGCGCACTCCCCGGAGAAACCCATCTAGGGAAAAGTTTTAGAACGTATTATACTTGCAATAAATCGACTCGTTTAATTTGCGTATACCACCAGCGTAATTTTTGAGGACGAATGTAGTTTTAGTGCTGCTTGACAAGGGCTAGACCAACGCCTGTGAAGTGTGGTAAACCCTACCCCTATCCTATTTCCTTCCAAATTCTGGCAGTCGCTGGATAGTGACGCAGGAGCGCGTTGTGGGAGGCGCGCACGCGGAGATGCTACCTGGCGGTTCTCTTGACAACTGACAGCGACGAGACGTGACGGACATAATATTAATAATATTAACGGAGGATTACTCCGAAATTAAGCGCTGTAATTAGTGGAGGATTGCTCCGAAAGCTCAAAGCTCTCAACGCCCCCAGGGGCTTGGATATGTGTAACTATTTGCGGATTCGGTGGTTTAACGGTCAGCGTCTTGTATCCTAGTTTGCGGGTTCAAACCCGATCGAAGCCGTGGATTCTTAAGGGCGAAAAAGCAGCCTTCGGAGAGGAAGTAAAGCCGGCTTTCCCATGAAGTAGATTTACTGCATGTAAGATATCTCAAGTCTCTGAGAAGATGTAAGATATCTCAAGTCTATAGAAGCCTCTGAGCAAAATTGAGATCCGCCTGTTTCGTCGCCGCCCAAGATAATACCTCCTGTCTCCGCTAGGTGGTGAAAGGAGCGTAGCCCTAGTCTCGTCTCATAAAATAAGGCATTAACTAACTATCTATACTTCGAAACAGCACTCTCCTGGCTGCGGCATATCACGGCCGCTGGGGCGCCCCGCTCTCCGCTGACCTTGCAGCGCTGGCAGCTGTCTCGGCAGCGCAAGGGTGGCTCTCGCCTTGTCCTCCAGTCGCGTGGGGCTCACACCATTTCTTCTTCTTCTTCTTCTTCTTCTTCTTCTTCTTCTTCTTCTTCTTCTTCCGAGCCTCACGAAACAAATCCCGCTTGCACAATTTCCTTGCACTTGTGTCCGTCGCAAGCTCTTAGTTTCGACTGAATTCTGTGGAACTTCGTCTGAGCTGGATTGTCCAATTTATGAACACCAGAAAGGATACTCAATTTTTTAAATTGGTCATTTAAGGTTGCCTCAATATCTAGGTCATTAGCGACCACTATTGGAGTTAACGTTATGGTAACTATGAAGATGAAAGGATATGGTGATCATAAGGGGTGACACGACGCACACAAATACAACCATGCCCAAGGCGGGACCCTTCGCTCCGAAGATCACTACACTACTGCCTTAGCGATCTCGGCTACCGCGCCGACAGATTTCTCGCACCGCTTTCTATGCTAAACCTAATACTCTTCAAAGTCGCCTCTCTCCCTTGCACTTTTATAGTGTCCAACACGCGGGTTGTATCTTATCTGCTAATCACGTTCTGACAACCGCATGCCTAATTACATAATTGTTCACGCGTAATTCAATTAATTAATGTTCATGCACAATGACTTCTACGTACTACGTTTGCCTGAAAATTTCGACCCGGAATAGCTCGGTTGCGTTCCTAGCAAGAAAAGTAGCTCCGTTCACGACGGCGTTTCAAATCAGATGAACGTTTCTACACTTTGTCCGTTGGTCAGTCAGCTTGCCTTCTTCCCTTGCCCCTGCGTGACGGAGAAAATGTCCCCCCTATCTCGCTGGTCAGTCGTCACCAAAGCCTCGAATGCGCCCAGATGTGTGCAGTAATTCAAATGAATAATAGATGTGGTCCCACTCAGGACCTACTCATGTCATACCATCTCAATACATGCCGCCCATCCTAATTCGTAACCCATCGGCCGCCACTGACCTAAATTCTACGCCTCTGATGCCAGGAACACCCTATCACATTCCGAAATATGCCCTTCACTTCACTCACCAAGGTACAAAAGGAATGGTTTAGTATGTATAACAATTCACAAAAACTAACAATAACTTGAACAAATATACATAGGCTATTCCATAAGTTTCTGGTCTGACCAAGATATCGCTCATAAATGACAAAACCTTCTGAGAACTTTATAGACTTTAATTGTTGTAATGGCATAAGTTTGAAGTTGACATCTCATTTATTTTTGTGAAGAGAGGTACTTGAGTGGGATGCGGTGCTCATTTATAGAAGTTCCTCCACGTGATGAACCTACTGATAATGATGTTTGCATTTTCTGCGACAGGATATAAACACCGAATTGCAGTGAGGAATTATGGGTGCAATGTGAAAAGAGGAAAGCTTGAGATCATTTAGAATGTTCAAGAGTGTGTTGTGGTGTTTGCAAAGTAATGAGTACGTTTGTGGTGTTTGCAAAGAAGTGACTTTTCTGCCAGGTACTAACTTGTAAACGATCCCTTGCACTTAAATACGGCCAAATAAATAAGTACTAACCAAAATGTTAATATATGTTTTTTCTGTGCGATGTTTTTGATATTTTAAAGGTCTCAATTTGAGGTGAAGAAAGGGATCCGAATTTTGAGCACTATTTTCGAACGTTCATTTTCTATACTTAAAAATTAATATTGACAGAAAAATATTATTTAATGATTATATTATTGTAAACAAACTCTTAAATAATTATTTCACCATTGTATTATCATACAATGTTTGTAGCTTTATCAGTAACGAAGCTGCAGTAGAGAAACGACTTGAGGGCCCTTCTTTGGAGCACTTGGTCTATATATTGATTTAGAGCAGGATAAACCCTAAACTGAGATCGACAATACATTGTTAGGTAATTTAAAGTAAGACATTTTTGAAGAAACGTAAATAAATATAGTATAATCAGGAAAATGAACATTAAAGAACCAATGTGCTTACAGAAACATTTGAAATGTAGTAATTAAAAATAAAGTTGGGAAATCCTTTACGTAACGAAGGCCTGGCCTTGTCCTCCCCCTCGGCGAGGCATTTTCCCTCCCAGAACGATGTGTTGTAGACAGCAGCTGTTATTTACAGAAAACAACCAAGAGCGGCCGGTGCAATCGCCTCGAGTGCGTCATAAACTTCTGTCAGTTGTCACGCACGGCTGGCGATACGTAGCGCGGCTCGGCCGGCGTTCGCTCAGCGGCGGCGCGGCCCGGGATTAGTTTGCTGTTCGCGCTCTTAACAGGCCTTGCACGTTCCACGTACACGATTGATTGATTCATTGATATGTCGTGTTTACGGGGACGTCGACTGCTTAGGAAATTAGTCCTGTAAATGTAGTGCAGGATTTTCCTCGGGAGGTCGCGGCGGTTTTCCCCCGCTGGATGGTTAGATTTGGCGCCCGGTGATTTTGGCCTCGAGATGGTGAGATTCACCTGAACGTCGGCCAGCGGGATTTTCTCCAGCAGGTATCTCCCACCAGCGGGGTACCGCCCTGGCAGGAACAAACTGTAAGTTCCAAACTTGTCTCCTGAAATGTGTGGTAGTGTAGGGCGTGTAGGAGTGTGCAAGTAAGTAAGGGATAAGGATAGGACAAGGAATAGGAAGGAAAGATCGTTCACTCATTTGTTAGGGTATTGCTCTGGCCTTCGCAGGGTGTTGCTAGGTAAAATCACGGGCAATTACCAATCACAGCAGCTATTCTGCTAGAATTCTCATCCAGACAGCGGCTTAATTCGTCCTATCTACCTAGCTAGTATCGAAAATCCTGCCACCATTAGGACTCGAACTCTAGGATCTCCTGCCAGAGGCATTGCAGTTGCATCACTTAATACCCTGAGCCATATAAGCAGTTTTGAGGTACATGACCAGAACACATGACTAGCCACAAACCCGCGTAATCACGAGCGACATTTTCGGCTCCTGATATTCTTCGGGGTGAGTATTTAGTGGCTGCGCGCGCATCAACTGATTTGGAGATTAGTCCATTTAAGAAGTGCATGTTAGAGCCTACAAATGAGTGTTGCTCTATAGACCGAGAGATCCGGCTCCGTCCTACACGGTGGCTTTGGGGTTTCTCCCTCCAGGCATCCCTGCCAGCGGGGCATTGCCTCAGCCGGGACAAGTTCTGAGCTTCTGACTGGTCTTCCGTCGCGTGTTCTAATGTAGTGCATGCAGGTGTGTGTTTGTGTGTGGGAGAGTGAGTGAATATGTGTGTGAGAGAGAGTAAGCTAGAGGGGGAAAGAGAGAGGGAGAAGGAGAAAGAGAGAGGGAGAGGGAGAAGAGGGAAGGAGAAAGAGAAAGGAAGAGAGGGGGAGAGAGAAAGGAAGAGGGGGAGAGAGGGATAAAGGAAGAGGAAGAGAGGGAAAGAGAAAGAGGAAGAGAGGGAAAGAGAAAGAGGGAGAGAGAGGGAGAAAGGAAGAGGGAGAGAGAAAGGAAGAAGGAGAGAGAGAGGAGAGCATGGGACAAGAAATAGGAAGGAAGGATTGCGCACTGTCCACGGCCGTTTTGTCAGGTTATTGGCCGGCATACGCCTGCTATTAATAGGAGAAATTACAGAACAATACCGACCTCAGCAGCTGGCCGCTAAAATTCTCCTCCAGATAACGACTGAATTGGACCCAGCTATAGAGCAAGGGTAAAAAATCCGCCTCAGTCGGGACTCGAACCTTAGCGAGCCCGGTCAGAGTCGTTGCTGCGGCAACAATTGAATCGTTTATTTCAGAAACCCGTCAAACGACAAATTTCTCAATACGAGAAAACTGAGAAAAAGTGTCCCAGTTTTTCTGATTTCAAAATATTGTTTAATATTAAAGCAGATAATAAATGAATATTTTTCAGGTAAATGTGCACTAAACGATGTGTGTATCCTTATGGAACAATATTCCACCCCTAAAGCGCTTTTTAGATTTTGGCGTTTGACGGGTTTCTGAAATAAACGATTTAATTGCTGTTCTTGGGAATGCGCAATCGCGATTGCTGGCCTTCTGGATGAATGCACGCGTGACCCTGCTCCTCACAGGTTCTGTCCAGCAGGGGTGGGCGGCCGCGACCCCCCCCCCCCCGTGCCTGCCATAGGGCAGAGGCGCACTCGCGGGACAGGACACCAGAATTGTTTTCCCAGTGAAGAACATTTTGCAACACAAGAATGTTCATACTCCACGATGTGTAGGCAATGTACTTAACAATTCCAAACTATTATAGTTCCAAAAAACCATTAGACTTTGATAATCAGAACGCGACCAACTTATAGATAAAGGGTATAAACACAAACAAAACAAACTCATAATACGTTCTTGCCGACGTTTGCTGTCTGAATACTACTTTTCACCTGAGACAATTTTCTTCAGCATATGTCACTTAGAAATAATATATTTATAAAATTGCAAGCAATTCTTATGGCTTCAATGTTTTGGATTGTAATTTACAGTAATGATACCTTCTATTGACTAAATACGATAGGTATATATGACATGAAATCCCTTTAATGAATTAAATTACTTTAAAATGATATGAATATAATTTTAATTCAAAATAACCAAAAGGAGGACATTTAATGTATATATAGAAAAGGAGGGAAGACAGTGTTTAAAAAGGAGGACATGTACTCCTTTTAAGGGTCAGTTGGCAACCCTGCTCGCTGAATGACCGTTGGGAGATGCCTGGGGCAGCTTCCAAAACGGTGATCGAAACAGAAGTGTCGTAATAGCTTTCGCAAGCCAAGAAACAGGGAACCCGCTTCGTGTTCAGTGTCTGAAATGGAGCGTTGTTGTGGTGTTTTAATAATTACATGAGGATCTTGGAAGTAGAAGCCTTCTAACCGAACTTAATAGTGAGCTACAGCGCTAATTTTGTTTTGTTTATGACGTGCGAAATTGATTTACGGTGATTCGTACGCTTCGTATGCTCGGAAACTTAAATTTTTACATACAGTTTATTCCTAGTTGTATGTGAACTTTTAGAGAAATTGAATAATGTTTGGGATTCAATGTTGTGAAATAACTAAAACTGGCTTCGTCTTGATAGTTTACACGTGGCTACGGAAGAAGGATTCATAAGACGCACACAAACAGTTAAAACGCCACGTCGAGTTTGCCATGTGACAGTTTTTTCTTCAAGGTGTAATAGACGTTTGGAATGCATGGCTCATTCCTTTTACTCTTCGGGTAAAAGGGATCATACGTGGTCTCAAACCACATGACTGTCATGGGAAATAGTCGTTTTCTGATTTTTTTTACAACATCGGTTTGTGGTTGACTATTTCCTTAACATGTATGCTGACCTGTACTGGTACGAATGTTTACTTTCTCGTATACGTACGTACATACGGAGTAACATAGGTACTACAGAGGAAGTTATGTTATGCTGTGGAAAATCGATTTCGAGATTTCAACGGAAATACGCGAGTTGGGGTCCCGTGATACCGAAAAAGTGTTTTTTTGAAAAGTCCATTCGTCTGTGAAGAACAATAACGCTTAAATTCACCGTAAGATTTTTTCAAAAACTAATATTTCCCCAGCATGATCGTCGTCAAGCGAGTTTGAAAATATTTTTGAAATTTTGGGGCTACTTTACATGAGGCTTTACATGAAATTTGTCAAAAAGCCTCCAAATTTTTCAATGAAAGATTGTATTTTGGGATAAGTTTTACTCTTTTGTAATATTGCTAGGGCTATATTCCAACTCTACTATTAGAGAACCGATAAAATGAAAAAGTGTGAAAAAAATTTAGGCGCCGAGTAGTAATATTTGGCGTGATGGTCGTGCAAAACAGGATGTCTAGCCCATACTGAAGATATTACAAAACTAACTAGAACTAGAAAGTCGGTGCAATTCTGTACCTCTTCTAGTTTTAACATGGGAAGGAGAAATTGTTTTTATCAAGCACATGACTTACAAAACTTGAACGGGTAAATTTGGGCGCCAGTGAGTACTTTAGGAGCCCACACGGTTATTCCCGATTAAATACCCGACGCGCAAACACGAACTGGCCAAATTGGTATATATCTTGTATGATCCCCTTTGTAAATGCTCTGAGCACACATTTAACTCTTTTCATTTACAATTATTTGTTAAAGTTGAAAAATATATTGGAAATAAGACACTGAAAACAGAAAAAAACATTGTTGGTCGCGCACAAGAGACTTGGACGGGTCACGTACTTTCCCAAGACATTATGTTATCTCAACCGCAGCACGTGGGAAATTGGATGTTCCGCTAGCCGAACATTTACAATTCTATAAAAGTTAATCGATTCTTAGGATATAAAAAATATTTTGTAGTGATTGTTTGCTATATAATTATACCAATGTAATTATCATGTAAATGATTATTCAGACGTTTGATATCTTCAGACGGGAGGAATGTTCCTTTGCGAGAAAAGAGCGCAAGACCATGCACTTTAAGTAAACCTCGGAAGCAGCATACATTGGCCACATAGAAATCTACCTTACCTTCCTCATTTGCACCGTATGCTATATTATTGCGTCATGACTGTTTAAAGACCTCAAAAATTCTTTCCAAAGCAAAGAATATGCAAACTGCTTTCCCCAAGGTAAACGCCAGAATCTGCAGTATCTGCAGTAAAGTTCGTTCATTATGATGCAGTTGCAGTTGAACACGTAAATGTGGTATTCATGTAGCTCTGTAGCAGAGCACAATTGTATCGGAAATGCAAAAACGGAATCTATTGAAAAAATATTGAAGTCACGCTTCGGCAAATGAAATACTCGTAGATATTTACCTGTAATAATGTATGCTGAATCATTGTCATCTTTGTGCCTCCTTTCACCTTTTATTGAATGCAATAAACAACTAGTGGTGCTAAAACAACACGTACTCTCTCCCCTGTACTTTCCCGTACAATTACGTGAAAAGTACTTAAATTTTTGAAAAATTGTACACAAACTTATTTAAAAATCTTTAATAAACAGTTTTCATTAAGGAAAAAATCATTATCTTTAATATTTTAGTTGTAGGAAGACCCCAAGAAGTTTGAACTTTTATTTAATTGAATATTAGTACAAAACTACAAAGAGACAAGAGCCCGATAATACATACGAAACACGTTTCAAAGAAAGAACCAAGAATAATATCAAATTTACAATTTACGTCGTAAAAATCTTACTCAGATGACTCTTTATAAGACTCTATGAACACATTTCATACAGCAGGATATACTATCTAACGGTGCATGCTGACTTACAGCAGAAACAGCACTTTAAGTTGCAGCTAATTTTGAATACAGGAATAATATTTTCGTTTCGTAATTCACAAGATGTTATCTCACTTACAGTATTGTTAAATTATATTCTACGTGTCCACAACAACATTGTCCTTTACGTATAAGATACAAACACATGCATCGAGATTTGCTCATACAAGAGAGATAAAGATTCTACGTACGGTTCAAATGAACTTATACACCGCGACTTATGAGGTAGCGGGTCCATTTATAATCCATGTTTCCCCCCGGAGCACAAAGGGAAGTCGTTGCGTTTAGAGCGGCAGATGACATTTGAGATAAAGATCTTTGCCTCGCGGAGCGTGTCACCATAGCTTGACGCGCGTTTCAGGGGGCAGGGAACGGGCGGGTTCCGGAAGTTGGGGACAAACGGTTGACACGGGCGGGCGACAATGAGCGGCAATGGGGGAGTGTCCCGAATTAAGCACGTGGGCCTCTTTATGGTAGTTAAGAGTGTATCCGTGTTCTGACGAATTCTCGTTCGGGCAACCGCGGCCGTTTACGAATAAATATTTTAAACACATGGTCGACTGGACAGTATCAAATTATTCGAACGAACTTAGTCATTCGACATGAACATAAATAAACTGTCTCATTAGTTAATGTACGAAAAAGTTTTGAAAGACACGATTCCAGGTATCACGACAGGAACATCACCAGACAATTATGACAGCAAATTTCCCAAGAAATGAATGAAATTGTTTTGCTGATAGTTTCTTGCAAGCATCAAACTCACTAATGGAATTAGAGCGTCAATTTTCTTTCAGAATCATCTCTAATATCACATCAAACATACATTACGTACATCAAACAGAGCTCTCAGCGAGCAGTTTTAATCTTTTTGCTTCCGTCACGTGCCTACCTGTACGTAATAATTTGAAGAGGAATGTCTGCTACAGTTGAGTACAGTGTAATTTCTACAGTTCGCGCTCACTTGTATTCGGACAATAACGGATCTACACTGAGCGTACTCTAAGGGTAAAGTTGGTGAGGTGGAGGTGTTTCGTGATGTTAGTCCAAAACAGTTATATTAAGAGCATTTATAGCTACTAGTAACCTGAAGCAGCAAAATCTACTCGTCTCTTGATAGGTACTTTAAAAACACTACAAGAGTTATTTACGAATATAGTACAGAAAGTGAGTCTATAGAGTACGAAAGAAATGTTGATGAATTTTGAAAAGGAGTTCGCCAAGGATACTTTCTTACAAGTTATATACAATATTCGTTAGTACGTATTTATGGAAACTTATTAGTAGATACTCTTGGGAACATTCTCAATATACGAGACGCCAGCCATAAGGATGGCAAAAATCAGATATTTTTAAAATATCGATATTTTCCACCAGATACATTGATATATTAACACAGATATTTTGTTTTCTATGTTGCTTTTTAGAACGATATATTTTTCCAGAAACATCGATGTTTTCAAACGTTTATGTTACCTTTTTCGATAATTTTGCCAGTGGTAATATCGTTTAACTGCATTTCGAACCTTGTCTATATAGAATATTGATAAGAAAATTAGGATAACAGAGTGCTTTAATTCACAATATATTTTGAACTAATTTTTAAGTCTTATATATATTTGATATAGGACGTTTTACTTCGATAATTTACGAATGAAAGTGAATAAATGGAATAATAGCAAAACACACTGTCCTTTATTTTTTATTTCCTTCTTTACATTCAATAAAAATTATTAACATGTTACTTATACGTGATCAAACAATAAAATGTACCGGTAGTTCATTTAGGTTAAAAATGGCAACAGGATGGGAAAATAACATTTCTTTTATCATATTTAAAGCATTGATATTTTAAACATGGATGTTTGTGGTCGATGTTTTCATCGACATCGGAAACCATTGGGTGATGTTTCGAAATAACGATGTTTTAATAAAATTTGCAACCACTAGCCAGCCATGTTGTAACATAACGCCTCAGTGCGGTAAGCGGCCGGGAAAGTCTACTTTGCCTTACGACTTCGGCAGAGAAGCACTTTCCAATAAAAAAAGAGAAGGTAAGCTAGTTTTCATGCAATTGCGCCATTGCCGAAATATTTGGGCCTAGGCCGATGCCTACTTGCTATACTGCTGGAGTGCCGAAGTACATCAAGGGGGATACGAGCTACATGGGAACGGATATTCAGCCCAACATCAGGCTCTAAGAATGAAAGGGGGGCCATATTGTAGAAGAATGAACCCCGCTTGGTCCATGACCCATTGTTTAACGCACTGCTGTCCGCCCCCGCTTAATTGACATTAAACTTTTATGTTCCATTTTTACTGATGTGGAATTAGTATAACTGAAAGCGCTACTGAGAATAGTTATTTCATATGACAAGTCATGCAAGTTACATTATACTGAGATATAACAATGAATGTCTTATTTTTCCCCAAATCTTCATTTAATAATGAACCGAATGACGCGTTTTTCGGCCTTATATCCCCTTACCAATTACAATTTACCCATTACCATTACAATTACATACCATTACCAGAATTATTTATACAGCAAGACACTAAGAGCCACAACAAGAGGCGAACATATGATTCACATACGTTATTGTAGTCAGGATTGTATGTGCCAAACATGAAGCGACGAAGAAAGCGTGGGTATTACTGGGTTGTACATTTGGCGCCAGCGACGAGCTAATGCACTGGCACCGTCCTGGTGCACAGTGTCAGGGCCAGCCCAATGAGAAGAGAGCCCCATCACAGGAACTAATGAGGGTGGCCCGCGACCCAGAGTGCAGAGAGTTGTCTGAGCTATTTAGTCACGTGGCAGCCCGTGCGTCCACATTGTTATACGCCGTAAAAGTCAAACACCTCATCTCCACCAGCCTATGTTGATTATGAAGGTTGGCATAGGTCGGGCTCATTCGACTACGAATGGTTTTGCGACCAATTAAATCACACACAAAAAACTTTAAAATATGAAACAACGATTATTAAATAAACAATTATAGGTCGTTTCAATTCTTAATTTGGAATATTTTTCCGATAATTACTACGACTTCGTTGAATAAGAAACTACTCTGCCTCCGTACTTACTGTCGAGGTGCACGAAACGTCCTTGCGATCGTCTTCAGTTGGAAATTTGCAGCTCCCTTGGGGACTCTTGAGGTTGGGGGGAATATGAAGATGGCTAGAGGCTAGGTCCCAAAAGTACTCCACAATTCCTTTCCCGTATGATCGTCTGCAGAACGCCAACTTCGGCAAGAACTGGAACGGAAGTGTGGTGCTAATTGGGCAGACGAAATACCAACAGGAAAGATGACCTATGTGGCAGAAATTGTGTTTTTTTTTGAGTCGATGACGGCCTGGATGGACCGGTTCCGGAAGTTGGGGGTAAACGGTTGACACGGGCCAGCAACAATGAACAGCGATGGGGAGGGACCCGAGTCAAGATGCGGAACTGGGTCGGAACACGCCAATGCCGCCGTGTTAACTTGCGAAGAGAGGTGTTTTAGCTTCGGAAAGAATTGGAGGAACAGTTGGGTTGAGCTGACAAGGAAGTGGAATCCCGAGTAGGCGTGTTTCCTCTTCCCTCCAAGCTTTGTGGAGAAAAACCTTCGTGAAAAAATGTTAAATCGGTTTTCAATGGAGGGCAGCTTTTACAAGCAGGTAGCTCAAATAGGGACAAATGTTAAACAGGAGCACACTATATTAATCTCAAATGGAGAGGCTCTCAAATTGGGCACACAAGAGCAATTGTTGGTTAAAAAATGTTGTTTGAAGAGCAATAAAAGTTAAGATGGTAAAGACTTGCTGAGCTATGGGTATGCAAACTTTTGAGTTATGGAAGTAAATATTGACAAAGATGCAGATAGAGAAAGGGGATCATCAAAATTCGAAATTTGTTGTTATTCAGGTGTTTGAGTAATCGATGCATCTGAGTTAGTTATGGGTAAATTTGAATTAGGTATCAAATTGGAGTTGGGAATCGAGAAATTTGACTCATCGTGGAATTCGACTATCGAGTATTGGCGTTATCGGGAATTCGAGTTAAAGACCAGCTTACGTGGCTCAGAACATCAATTGACTGGCGACTTTCTAGATAGTGTAGTCCAAACGCAGTCTGGAGAAGAATTCTAGCGTTACTGCTGCAGTACCCTAACAAATGAGCCACGATCACGCGCGATCTTTCTTTCCTCTTCCGCTCTATCCCCACCCCTTACCTACGCACACACACTTAGATGCACTACACAGCCACACGTGTCGGGTGACCAGTCGAGAGCTTAGAGCGTGTCCCGGCTGGGGCGGTGCCACGTTGGTGGGAGGTTACCTAACGGGCAAAACGGGACGTGTGGGTCGGCGCGGGATATTTCCATTCAGCGGGGAATGAACAGCCCCTCCTTCTTTGATACAAAACATGCAATACACTTATAGAACTAAAGACCGAAGTAGTTGACGTGCCTGGAAACGTGAAATAATGAACCAGTCAATCGAGTGACAGATGCATTCGAGTCATAGCAGAATTCGATTGAGCGAAGTATCGAAGAATTCGAGAAACCAGAAAAAGTCGAGTAATCCCATTTTGACCTACTCAGAAATTCTATGGTAGTGAAGTACCCCGCCGTTTCCAGCGGAAGTCCTCTACGGCGCTAAACGCGTGGAGCGCCAGGCGCGGCGCGGTGGGGCGGGGCGCGGCGGGGCGCGGCGCGGCGGGGCGCGGCGGGGCGGGGCGGGGCGGGGCGGGGTGGGGCGGGCGGAGTTGGGCGTGGCGTGGCGTGGCGTGGCGTGGCGTGGCGTGGCGTGGCGTGGCGTGGCGTGGCGTGGCGTGGCGCGGGGCGGCGGGGCGGGGCGCGGCGGGCGGGGCGCGGCGGGGCGTGGCGGGCGGAGTTGGGCGTGGCGTGGCGTGGCGTGGCGGGGCGGGGCGCGGCGGGGCGGGGCGGGGCGCGGCGGGGCGTGGCGGGCGGAGTTGGGCGTGGCGTGGCGTGGCGGCACGCGCGCGCGGCGACCCGTGAGACCCGGCGGCGTCCCGGGCAACGGGACCGCGCGTCGGCGCGTCGCATGCCACCCCGCCCCGTGTCGCATGCCGCCCCGCCCCGAGCGGCCGACCAACGGATCCGCGCGCCGGAACAGCAGCTCCGCTTCCGCTCCGCCGTCTCCGGGCCAAGGGGCGACAGCTGGCGGGCGGACGGGTTGCCCCGGGATAACGGGCGCCGCGTCGCGTTGCGCCGCGCGGCGGGAAAGGAATTTATCGCACCTCCGCTGGAAAAATGGCACGTGAGGAAGCGGGGGCTTTGCGAAGTGGGTGCTTTGCGGGCGGCTGGGCCGGCACCGCTCTACTCTGGTAGTGACGCAAGCTGGAATACTCTCTCGGTGAGGATGGGAAACTGATAATTGGAACCGGCTTACGTGGCTCACGGCATGTCACTGCAGTGCCTCTAATCGGGAGGTCCAAGGGTTCGAGTCTCGACGATGGCAGGATTTTCCACACTAGACAGCTAGGTCGAGTCCAACCGCTATCTGCAGGAGAATTATTGAGGCCGGCTGCTTAGAAGAGTAGTTTGCCGTGGTTTCTCTGACGACCACCAAGCGCAAACCAGAACAGTACCTAATAGACGGGCCACGGACTGTGTGCGTTCTTTCCTTCCTCTTCCATCTCTTACACTCACAAACTTACGTGCCCTATTTCACCACTCATTTCGGGGGTTTAGAGCTCCTCCCGGCTGGGCGGTGCCCCGCGGGTGGGAGATACCTGGTTGGGGAACTCCCAGCAAGCCGACGTGTTTGTCGGCGCCGGATCTCACCATCCAGCGAGGGAAGATCACCGACATCTCCCGCGATAACACATACACAACACTTTCGGCACTAATGACATTAGCAATTGACGAGCGCGGAAACACCAAACAATCATTAATAATCGAAATTAGAGGATTCAGACGAAGAGAAACAGTACATTTTTAATCGCAGACACCTACAAAGGTAGTTCAGTTACAGTGATGCGGATGGGCATCTCATATAAGGCTAAAATACGTTCAGAAGATTTAT
Organism: Teleogryllus occipitalis; assembly: GCA_011170035.1. NCBI lineage: Eukaryota > Metazoa > Arthropoda > Insecta > Orthoptera > Gryllidae > Teleogryllus > Teleogryllus occipitalis. The sequence goes on along the minus strand of BLKR01015823.1, from coordinate 4,719 downwards.
GAGGAAAGGGTCCAAACTGACGCAAAGTATGAATTAAGAAACCTTGTGATTGTGATGGGTCAAATGAAACCTGAAACGAAAGGAAAAAGCTTCAGTATTGAGAATAGAGTTTTTTACTAGATAAAATATGTTGTTAAAAGACAGCTTCTGAAGTGATAATGAATAATTTTTTGAAAATGTGAGTAGTTTTTGCGTCATTTTCTATGAAATACAAGCAATTTAAGAAAAACACATTTTCTTAGAAGCGGCTCTAATGCTTTTTCCGCGTATGTAGCAAAGGAGGGTAAAAAAACTTGCACTACATACATTTTCGGCTAAATTTCTGTATTTTCGAAAATTGAAATAAAATATTGCTGCAAAAGTACAATATTGGTGAAACAGGCTTGTTCATAAATACAGAAGATCTAATTAAAGATCTAAAGGATTTAGAAAAATGGCTCCAAATTTTTTTAAACTTTTATCTATGGATACAGCAAATGACACTTAAAATGGCGCAGGTCTAATTGTTGTTGAACACTCTGAATTTTCAAAAATTGCAAAAGTTAGAATTAATGCAAGCAGGTGTGTGCTCTTGTAGCACCAGCAATTTTAGAACTTAACTATATTTTTGAAGATTATAGTTTATTTTGTATCTAATATTTTCTTCGTATCAACTTACGTCACAACTTACAATACACATTTTGCAAGTACTAAAGGATAAGTTTTGTACTCAATGCAGAAAGATATTCTCAGCGAGAGAGCAGACATAATAGTGCGGACGGTTTGTGAGCAGCAAGAAATCTGTGCCAAGGTTGTGGTAGGACCGATTAATTTCGGGAGCACTAAGCATAGTTCCTAATAATATTCAAAATTTGGACGTTGTGAATGAATGTGAAGATGAACTATAATCTTTGAAATTAAAAGAAATAGTATTATCATATTTTTAATACTTATGACTATAATAGAATTTTGTTTAAATTATCAGGTGGGAGGGGGCTGTCCAGAAGAGTGCCCTGAAGTAAATGTTTAGTTCGTTTTGTTTTAATTCACCTTTTTTTAGTTCGAATCTCGCATACAGAGTAGGTGTTTTCGTCATATGATTGTGTCATCCAAGGGAAACGCAAACAACTAAGCATTCCATTTTTAATCATTCCAAATTTTTAATAATTGTCCAGAGAAGCACTTACCCACTAATAACTCATCAGGTTCATGGTCTGCCAAAAATGATTTATAAGATTTCGATTGGAGTGTAGAAGGTAAAGGAAACCATCATGTACTTATTCTAAACGGTTGAACATGTCATAATCGCCTAATAGTGGGAAGGTACTTGCAATTGGTCGTGAATATTCCATAATCGATGGCCACTAGAAGAAAATAAAAAGAAGAATTTACCAGCCACTTACAACGCCACATTGTCAGTACAATTGCAATTTATAACAATTTTTCTCTTGTCCCTGATTCCTCTCTTTCACACTCTAACCCGTCTCTCTTTGTTTTCACGTAAGAATTGGCTATTTTCATTATGCGATTGTAGATTAGAAGATAACTCGACGTATACATCCAAATCATCATTCATGAATTAATTATTGCGAGGAGCTGTATGTTTTCTGTTTTTTATCGCTCATTTTTGATGTTCCTATTAAAAAAATGAACTGTAGGAAAACTCAATAAATAAATAATTATTGTTAGACAGTAAATCTAGGAACTCATTGTATTATACGTTAAACGCACGTAATATGATTATCTAAATAGTTCTTCTATCTTTGGGAAGGCACAAATGTATAATTTCCGTCGTTTTACAATTGCGAAAGAATTCTCTACCGCATAATTCCCGAGTAAGTATTAGGAATGAGTTGAAAGTTAAATCAATATTATATGCAGATCAAAACCTGTCACACAAATATTTTGTAATTAATGATTTAGTTGCCGTCCTAGGTCAACTGCAGTATTACTGACAAGAGAAACAAAAGAAAAAATACTTGGAGAACATTCAAGAAAAAAGAAAGGAAAGAAGAACTAGACGAAGAAAATATCCATAATTGCCAGATCTATTCACTTTCGAGTGTGTTAAGGTGTTCAGCGGTCGCGGTTCCGCCTGGCTGCTTCCTCGCATTTGCAAACTCGCTATAGCACTGCGCTTCCCGGTGTTGGCGGAATGGAAATTTCATGGTGTGCTTCACGCCAGCAAAATGTTGGAATAGGTTTCTCATCCTACGACCTAAAAGCTATTACATCGTCTGGTCGGCTGAAATGGTGCATGATACTGATCTCTAAATCAATTAAGGTAGCTGGAGTTATATACAAAGCAGTTGAGAGATGAAAATTAAATGACAGTGCAAGCGGAAACCCCAGGAACAGACAAGAGAAACAAAAAAACAAACAAAAACAAACAAACTTGGGGAATTGGCATTAAAGAAAAAAAGAAAAAGAACAATGAACTAATTTTCAAGGAAACCGTTCGTTGTACACTAACACAATTTAGTGTATTTTAGAGCGTTTTTGCAGAGGGACTGATAAAGTAACATTAGGATAAGGCACATTTTCATTTTAGCTCCACTCATTTCTTTTTCCTCAGTCATCACATTTTTAAAACATTTCGCATATACTAAACTGAAGTTCGCAATGCCCTAGAATTGGAATAACAGATACCTTGCTGTCTTTGTCATTCAGCCATTTCAATAAGCTTTTTACGTTAGTGGAAAATCACGAACCGCATAAATATTTCACTTGATCATATTTGACAGGCTTGTTTCTGCCACGTCCTGCTTACATTTGGTCCGAGATAGAGCATCTCAAAAACTTCTTTTATTTCGACACTTTTCATAATGCTCACCCGGAATCTGTCAGCTAAATATTATTCAACTAATTTATATATTATCCAACTAATTTATAAAGCAATGTTACAAACGAGTTACACACGGTATTTTTTGTACAACCTCATTATAAAATTATAAAAGAATAAAGTTCATTTTTGGAAACAACATTATTGGACGTCATGGGTATTTGAAATTGTGCAAAACTCGGTGGTCGTTTTCACCGCAATCTCCGCACGATTATCTCGCTGCGATTGGCTAAATGTCTAATGACATAAACGGCAAATGCGTCTTAGTCTTTACCATAAAATGTAATTAAATTAAAATTAAATAAACAGAGGTTATCTGGTATCAAGTTTCTATTTCGCTTAAGATCTTTTCGATCGCGTAGCGATCATCGTCAGAGCTTGTAGCTGCTGGGCGGAAAACGAAGTTCTGCCCAGCAGCTACGTTTTCCGCCCAGCAGCTACAAGCTCTGACGATGATCGCTACGCGATCGAAAAGATCTTAAGCGAAATAGAAACTTGATACCAGACAACCTCCCTTTATTTAATTTGAATTAATAAGGTATCTACATTACCAAACCGTCTAATTAACATAAAATGTAATTTTATGAACGATTTTTTGGAACGTAAAAGGTCGTTTAAATTCTGATAAACAATAAAAAAATAATGCTGTCAGTCACCGTTCTCGAAGCGGAATATTTGAGTTCAAGGCGCCCCAAAACCTTCCGAAGTATACATTTTTTGGATGTCGTTCCGAATGAAACTTTTAGCGGGAATTATATAAATTACTATTTTCCAAAAGAATTTGGTCCGCAACCAATTCAAGGGCCCATTGCATGTGTTAGATGGACGTGTATTGAATGTAAAAATTTAACACTTTTTACGTAGTCTCAGAATGTTGAAAACCAGCAACAAATTTAAGTTTAAGATAAAGTAATAAAAACGTGATCTCCATCTAATCCGACAGCTCAAGACGTTCTGGCAGACTTGGGCTGGCAAGACTGAACACTATGTGTTCAGCCTATGTAAACAAGCTATGCATGAATGCTGAACTGCGCTGTCAGGAAAGATGACCCGGGACACTAAATATCACAATCAATGTTTATATTAAAATTATTGTTTATGTATTAGGTATCACGAATGCATGTTTACGATGTATACTCATTAAGTAGCAGTAAAAACTCGAGTTTATTCGGAATGTAAGAGCCTAATTTTGAATCGGTATTTTCAAACAGGTCGTATCATATTCCGAACACGAAAAGGCTTCGCTTTTAATAGATAGGATGTTTAATAGGTGATTGTGATAAATAAATACCACGACAACGCTGGGTAATTCCGTTCTTTTTAATGAATGCTCACTTACTGATGACCTGGCGTTGCCCAAGAATTTATTTATTACAATCATCTATTAGTCACCCCCCTGCCATGCCTGGTCTGCCAGCCCGTCCGAGCCCTCCTTCCACGTGTCCATCGTGTCCGCCACGCTCGTACAATACCCTTGCTCCTTTCCAAGCGTCCACTCTTCCCCCTACCCTTCCAGCCAACTCCACCCCCTGTGCCTGTATCATCTGCTGGACCTTGCCCCGTCCCACCCTTTCCCTCACCACTCCGCCCATCCGCGCCACGCCTGCTTCGTCGTCCGAGTAATACCTTCTTTTTCCGCCAGATGGTGAAAGAGCGTAGCGTAATTTGCATGGTCAGAAGGAAGAGCGAACCTGATGTTTCGAATTTCGGCACGTAAAATAAGGTATTGAAATATAATCTCGCAAATATGTCATAAATTGTGACGAAATTCAGCCCCAGTTGGTGCGTCATTTTTAAATAATCTGACTAATTTAAAAGAAATTCAGCCCCAGTTGGTGCGCCATTTTTAAATAATCTGACTAATTTAAAAGAAATTCAGCCCCAGTTGGTGCGCCATT
>BLKR01015822.1:0-48473 GCA_011170035.1 Teleogryllus occipitalis | reverse complement strand
AAATAAATAAATAAATAAATAAATAAATAAATAAATAAATAAATAAATAAATAAATAAATAAATAAATAAATAAATAAATAAATAAATAAATAAATAAATAAAATAATAAATCCAAGTCCCGTCCCTGCCCCGCCCCTACGGCTCCCTGTCCCACCACGGCAGACCTACCCTGGTCACGCCACAAATCGCTTGCCACAAACGCAAATATACCATTTAGAACTATTTAATTGCTAATTAATTACGCAAAAAATTATTTAATTGTTCTTCAATGGCGGGCGTACCCTTCGCATGGCCAGCCGGCTGCCCGCACGGCTGCCCGCCGGCGTGCTTGACCGTTGCCTGACCTGACGCTAGCTTGATTGTTGCGGCAGATTTAAAAGAAATACATGGACTGGCCGAGAACTGACTTCTATATTGTGTTTTCTTCAATCAACAAACCGAAATAGTCTAATGAAAATTATGCCAATACATTGTTATATTTGGAAAGGTCCTCCATAAAGGGGACCCCCGGATAAATCACATGACGTATGAGTGGTTACTTTATAATTCTTACATAAAAATAATTTTTTTGAAAGGTTTCGCAGAATGCGCAGAACTGTTGCAGTCATTTTCAAAGTATATTTCAAGGCAAGGTGATTTAAATGCGGGAAAATGCTTTTTATTTTATTAACTGCAGCCCAGCTGTCGAAAAATTCTGAAAAAAATCACAACAAATTATGTTTTAAGAGAAACCTTTGAGATTTTTTTGGGCCCGTTCCAGAGTTCTAAGACACGATAAAAAATATTCTTTGTTATTTTTTCAAAAATATTTTTTGTTTGAATTTGGCTTTAAGAAAATATCAAAAAATACTTTTCTGATAGTATAAATTGTTTTCTTATTTACCATATTTTTTTCAGTCAGATGAAACGGTGTTAAAAAATTTAAAAAATCGTGTTTTTGGCTGTACAGGGCTGTGGGTGGTGATCCGGGGGCTCAGAAACCATTCAAATGTATTATATTTAAGTCAGAGTTATAATAACTACTCATATATCATTTGGTAACTACTCATATATCTTAACTGGGGGTATCCTTTTAATTATTACCACTGAATGCATGTCCTAATCTACGGTTTTTTGGTAATGGTATGGTATGTAGCACAGTATGGTACGGTATGGAGTTCTAAATGGTGGCGTATTTGGTCTTGTGGTAACCGATTGTGGTGGTGTCAGCTTCATCTTAAGCTAGTTCACCATTAATTACTCGAAAGTTTGAAGAACAATTAAATCAAATTTTGCGAAATTAATTAGCAATTAAACAGTTCTAAATTGCGTAATTCATTAGCATATTTGGTTTTGTGGTAACCGATTGTTGTAGTGCCAGCTGAAGAGAGGTCCACCTTGCCCTTACCTTCACGCAAAGCAGTTCCGTCGCCCCGCGCCGTCTCCTCGTCCTCTTCCCGGCAACCTTTTCGTCCGGTCGCCGCCGCCCCCGCCGTCACCTCGCGTCGCCGACGCCGATGCCCTCTCCGCTGCCCAAGCCCCACGCCGTCGCAAAAACCCGCGCGTCGCCGCCTGAACTCGTACTTACTGCGAATCTATAGCACTCGAGAGGTAAAAATCGAGAAACGTCCTTTCTGCATGTGTTCCGTTGCTATATTATATAAACCGTCATCTTCTATCATTATGCCAAATAAAAAGAGCGTGCGCCTTTGTTCTGTGGTATGGCGTTTCTCTCTTGATTCGGCATATCCAAGAAATTATAATTAGATACTTCCAATATTTACACTGCAGACGCAGTAACAACGTCGTCCTTTTAATCACTATAGTTGAGGCAAATGGTGGAGGGGAGGGGCCGGGCGAGGGCGAGGGCGCGGGTGGGGCGGGGGCCGAGGCGGGGGCCCGCACAGCACCGGCGCCCCTGCTTTTAACGACCGCGCCGCAGTCCTGCGGTCTCCGCCTTCCCCACCGCCACTCCGCGCCGCGACGACGCCAAAAATCCTTCGGACCAGTTTCACCAAACGCCCATTACTGTGCTCACCAGAGATTCCTCGATCATTCTTAGCACTTGGATCAAAAAATAAGATTCCTTACGCCGTCTTTAAACATATGTATTAAGACGCAATTACTGAGCCGTAAAACAAAACCGAATACAGGAAGTCGATATAATGGAACATAATAACATCAAGAGCCCGTTAGTGTGTAGAGTGCGGGGAGATCCAGCCGGGAGGAGCGGATCTAGCTTATGAATACCATCACGGCTAAAAATGCCGCCGGCCAAAGAAAAGCGAGTGACTCCAGGTGAGGATTCCGGGGGGCGGGAGGGCGGGCGGAGGGCAGCCAGCATCCATCGCGAAGGCGGCTGCTCGTCCTCAGATTGCTCTCGAGTACGGATGTTGGCTTCCATACCAACAACACAAGATGTCGCTATTTCGATATTGTCCTAATGAATCTACAGTGTATTTAAATCATAGAAAGAGGAAAAATGTAATATTTCTCACAATATTTTAAGAAATTTTATAGATTAAAATGTATACATTTTTAATTATGGTTATTTCATATTAATTACAAATAATATTAACATTTAGATTACATAGATACACAATATCTTGCAATAGGAGAAGAAAACTAGAAGATTGGCACCGATCAATATTTGTCAACTTCAAAATTGATGTAGGTGACGGGAGTTGGATTATCAGTAGGTTTGGAACTATTTCATATTACCTGTGCCCGGGGATAAATTGTTAAAATATTTTCGTAGCGTTTTCTGACATTGACCTCAAAATGTCAATTGTGTGTTCATGGAACGAAGTGGTTTCTAGAGATTTCAGAACAGTCTAGCACGAATTTGGTAGTTTATTCTTTCGAATAACATTGAGATGATGTTAATGAGAATGTGGTTGCTTTTGATAACTTTTAACCAACACTTTGCATATAAATACTTGAACAATATTTTAAACACAGATTTAAGGGATTATAGAAATATAAGCTTTAAGTAATAAATTAAGTATTTAAAATCCTCCTAAAATGTGACCATGCCATATTGTCAATCAAATCCAACATTACAATTGAACACCAAACAGCAAACGGTTAGACAGACCATTTTCTACTTTGAAATGTGACTTTCCTCCTAGCGAAAAACGCTACTGTGTTTGTAATGTTTTTTCTTAAATACTTAATGAAAAATCTAAATGAATTTAGCGAAAAAAATCAAATGAGACTACGCGAACAATTGTTTCGTGAATTATACCTTAAAATTTACTTTCTCATTCGTATCCACTTAATATCGCGTATATCATTTGAAATAGTAATGTGAATGATGTAAGGGATAGGGCAAAAACCCAATTCCATAAAAAAGCAAATGTAAAATAATGACTCTCGCATTGCGAGTTACCGTCACGTTTCAAGTACTTTGCGAACAGTACCTACGAGACAAGTATAACCTGTTTCTCGAATAACACACTACTTTTTCTGTAGCACCTAGCGTAGGAACACGATGTCACGAGTGCCTTGAAACAACAATCACTTCTGCTTCCAGAAACAGAAAAAGATGGTTGAGGCGTAGACACAGAAAGTACATCAAAATCAAATGAAATAATTTATAAGATGATATTCTTCGAGAGAATATCAATCTTACTAATGGCGTTTTATTAACAGAAATAGAAATAAGCTCTATTTTACATATAGAATATGCATTACATTTCTTCCAATACAAAACCCCACATTTCACAAAGAATAATACTTCTTCATTTCCTAATAATCTCTAAATGGAACACGATATTTGGAAATTGATGTTTAGTCAAACTTAAAATGGAGTGCACACTTGGATACTTCTATTTCTTCGTTAAGTTAATTAGCAATGTGTTAGGAATTGGCAAATCCAATTAGCTTACAATACGTCTTTCATGTCTATTTAGGAAATTCTTATTCCCCCCTGAAATATGGAGAAATATCCTGAAGAATTCCTTGCGTCGTTACAAACTTTTGAATTTTCTCATACTTTTTCCCTTAGCAGGTTTTAACAGCCTCCATTATTTTATGTTTATTGCGTTTCTTTAATTTTACAACATTTTTCTTCTTTGAGGTGAGTTACACGGACCCAAATCCTAGGAATACGGGAAGTTTTTATTTGCTCCAATTTACCTGTCCAGAGAAACATTATTTATTTGTTAGTTTCCGGGTGCGTCAACTCCTAAGGGCAGTATTCACGCAAGTGTAGTGAATTTGTTTAAGGGGGAGGTAACTGTGATCTTCCCCCGCTATATAGTGAGATCCGGCGCCGACCTACACGTCGGTTATAGGGTTTTCCCCAACTATGTATGTCCCGCCCCAGCCGGGACAAGCTCTAACGTGAACAGGAAGTATTTAATGGTGGACGTTCTCTTCCTTGGAAAGTTGCTGTCGCATGACGTCGCTGCGGCCTAGGCAGTGGCGCACTGAATATGAAAATGGGCAGAATAACACAACCAAATATTTGCATTTTTCAATTAAAATCGAAACTTCTCATTGTTTGCATATTTTTTCCGAGTTTCTGGGTAACTAACGAAACCGTAGACTCCACTTACATGTCCGGAGGCTGCACACTTTCCTTTCAATTTATGCGCGCTTTGGAAATTAGTTGTATAAACTTGTGGTCTGCAGGGGAAAAAAGGTTACTGAACAAAAGAATACAAAATAGTTTTCGAAAAAGTAACATGCACATTGCTCAAGAACAACAAATAAAATGCTCCTAGAGTACTACAAAAAATTAATGTTAACTTTATTATTAATTTTTGTTAAATGCTTTAACAAAAACAGTCTTCACTAATACTACAAGAACTGGTGTTACAGTGCATACACACTACACTTTTTTACGTATCAAAAATATCAAAAAACGTCAGTTCCATAAAGCAACCAGTAAAGAGCAAAAGTTTCAGGGGGCGGGCCCTTCTTTGGAGCCTTGCTGTCGCATAACGTTGTAAGCAGCTGTGTCGTAAGTGGTGATGGACTGCTGCTACACGCAGTATGAGAGGAGGCGGAATAACATAATCAAATATTTACATTTTGATTGAAAATCGAACCTGTTTAATAGTTTTTAGATTTTCCCCAAGTTCTGAGTAAGTAAGGAAAACATCCACAAATATTACAGTGCCATAGGCTACTCAATTTCCTATCAATTTCTGCGCGCATACAAAATTAATAATGTAGAAATGGAAGGCTTCAGAGTTAACACGCCAGTCACACCTATACCTCGAGCACCGATACTTAAAATATTGAACATTTGCATTTGCACTTTCAAAAATTCAGAGATTTTCATTTACATAATTTCAAAAAAAAGTTTTATAGAATATAATGAATTAAGTTGAAAACTCTGACACCAGTATTGTAGCTTGACAAAATTAATTTTTGTTTACAATTTTCGATGATGCAGATAGTTCGCCTTAGCCACCAGCACAACATTCTTTACTGTCTGTTCCTAAACACAAGGGAAAAAATTAAATAAAATTTGAAGAAGTGTTTTAGAAAATAGTTATTTAAAAATAGCCTATATTTCACACATAATTACACGAAAATTACTTTATATTTTTGAAAAAATACATGACATTATTTAAAGGTATGTCTACAGAACATATTTCATTAGGAAAAAATATTTATCATCTATATTGTTCAATCATTTTTGTTTTCAAGGATTCTCTACGCCATCAGAGGACAAAAATTAACTACAGACCCGTAACTACGGACATACGGTCAGGGAGACGCAACAAATTTCAAGGATATATTTGAATCATTTCCCGTTGTGTGGCAGTACTGTCATTCTCGCTACCTTCATTTCTCATCGCACCTTAACAGTCACGACCATCAGTTTCCAGTTTGGATTTAACGGGAGAGGTTTGGACACTGAAATTTTGGAGCGGTCTCGTAGACTGCATGCCTGAGTCAGTAGCCTTAATTAGCCCTACGTTAGACACCCACATTTTCTACAAACAAATTTTTGTTTTCAGTTCATTTTATTTCTCAACGTTTGTTGTCTGTGTAAAAATATTTTTTTAAGTCAATACCTTAGTTAGAAGAAAGAAAAGTGAGATAACGTAAGATAAAGTATTGTAACGTAGCTGAAACTGCAATTGTTTAAATCTCATTCAAAAAGCCATAATAAAATATTTTTCCTATTGCATTTAATAAATTAATAATTTATCTAAGAGAAATTGTCCTTTTTACATGTAATTGTTTGGTTTTTGAAATGAATTAATTGATTTGCAGTGGAGTCTCTCTGACCTCATGCCTGTATTTGTGTAACAAAAATTCATGCCTCCAGTTACGGGTTAATAAAATACACGGAACCGTTTTAGAGAAAATTTTCAAAATGTTGATGCTTCATGTAAAGTACCTCCCAAAATCAAAATATTTGTTCCTAATTTGCAATATCTTGAGTTCGTTCTGGTCGATATGGGAATATCAATTTTGGAAAAAATCATCAGAACGACTCAGACCCTAGCGTTTACCTGACAAATCGATTAGGTGTCAAGGACCTGCAGAACATGGATTCTGACTACACAACGTGTTCGACGCAGAAATTTACTATATCGTGATTTATTCATTTTTTCGCCAGGGCTCTTCAGTAAGAGTTTTCTACCGAAAAATCGTCGTTTTCCTGTGCATGATTATAATACTTTCTCTTCTCAATCTCTTGAGAAGTACTTTCTTAAGAGAGAGAGATAATACTTTCTCTTCTTAAGAACTAAGGCAAGAAAGTAAAAATAATATTAAATAGGTTATTTGCCTTTACCACATTAGAACTATTATCTATTTTTCGGAGAATCTTGACCACAGTAAAGTAAAAATGGAAGAAATGCATAAAATGTAGGAAATTAGCGACTCCTGGCTTCCCCTAACCTTACAGAAAATTGTTACTCTCCCATATTTTTCTCATGTGTTATATTGATCGATTATAATTGATCCACTTATCTTTATTTTCAAGATATATTTGCACGCACGTACACTGCCAGCATTGAAACATACCGCTTAAAAATTTGTGGAAACAAAACTCGAAACCCTCTACCTTCTTACCTCACTGACTTAAGAAACAGAATTTCGAAGATTCTGCGATAGACGCCAACAACCGAGGTTTTCTCTCAACTAGAGCAAGATTATCTGCAATACTTTTAAATGCAAACAAAAAAATTTACCCTTTCCGAAACACCGGATGGACGAAACGGGATGCAGTAGGATTCTGCAGTCTCATGTAACGAAAAGTGAAAGGAGATTAACGGGGAAGAACGGATGAGGGAAAACTGACCATGGGATGCAGTCGGGCGATTCCCCTTTTGAGGCTGGGATCCCCTCCTCGGTTAGCAGAGGTGGCCCTTAAAACGAGTCTCCGTTGGTCTCGGGTTTATGGTGAGGTCTTATAAATCTTGCAACTGTTTATCTTACCTTAATGCTCATTTATTCCACAAATGTCAGTCCTGATACCAGGGAAGCTGTCGTTCGATCTGCACTTCTTTACATCTCATCAGTTTTACTTCCTCGCAACGGAGCAGAGAGAAAGACACGTGAGCGAAAAAACGGCGAATTTTACGCAGAAAAACTACCAGAGCCCTGGTAACGAAAAAGTGGATAAATTCAGTTGCTAAATTTAGAAAAAAAATCTTTAACGCGTGGAGTAGTCAGAATCCATATTTTGTGGTTCCTTTGTTACCGAAAAATTGAATGCCAACAAAACGTCTGTCTGTCCGGCTGTGAACAATGCCGGCGGTTAAACCGTTCAGCCGATTTTCGCCAAAATTGATATTTCCCAATTAATCTGGCTGATTAATCTGGCCCCTTGAATTTGAAACCGATATTTTAATATTTGGGGCTACTTTACATGAAGCCCCTACGACATTTTCAAAATTTTTAAAATATGGCTCCATAGTTTTTAATCAAATTTTGTTGTTGGATAGTGTAAAAGACGTTTTAGAGAAAGGTGCAGGTCTCGTATTCGTTGTAAACCCTGATTTTTCGAAAAAAGTTTAAAGAAATTTGGGAGTCTTCCTACAACTAAAATATTAAAGATAGAAATGTTTTCCCTTAATGAAATATTGAAATAAGATTTTGAAATAAGATCATGAAGAATTTTTCGAAAATTTGAGTACTTTTCGCGCCATTGTGCGTAGAAATACGGGCGAGAAAGTACGTGCTGTTGTAGCACCACTAGTTTGCTTCGAAACCATCACCCCTCCTACTTGCTTTGTGCCACGTATTCCGATGACAAGGTTGTTGAGTCGGGGGTCTATTGCCTCCCGCCAGCAAGAACACTAGTAGCTCCTGAGCTGGCGGGGGTGGGGGCGGGGGCGGGGGCGAGGGAGCGGGTGGAGTGGCGGGCGGAGGAAGCCCTCCCGGCTGAAACGCGCTTGCGCGCTCGGACCCTTTGCGAACAATTGGCCGAGAGGAAACAGCTGCAGAAGACGAATCTACCTCGCTGCCTCTTTATCGCCAGTGAACCTTATGCTTGACCTGCATTGTTCTCAAACAAATTGGTCAATAATTATAATAGCCGTGACTAAACACACGTCCGAACAATACGCCTACCAGCCGGTCCTCTAGGATAAGCCCGATCATTAAACTTTGAAGGCTCCGTCCCAGTGCCCCGCCACCCCCGCGACCCGCGCCCCGCCCCGGCCCCGCTGCCCTCCCGTCGCCGCCCCGCCCCCGCCGCCGCGCCCCGCCCGCGCCCGCCCGCGCCCGCCCGCGCTCGCCCGCCCGCGCTGGACGTCGCGGCCTTGCGGCTGTAGCGTGCAGGCCATGCGCGTTCCCGTTCCGCAGAGGCGCTCTTCACACGGGCACTGCCCACGCTCGCTTCATTCATTGGTTATTGCGTGGTTCTGGGAGTTACAAAGGCAAAGGTCGTTAGTCCCGTAAGTGTAGAGCATGTTTTCTCTCGGGAGGTGGCGGTGATTTCCTCGCTGGATCGAGAGATCTGGCGCCGATCTACACGTTGGTGAGCGGGATTTTCCCCAGCAAGGTATCTCGCACCAACAAGGCGGTGCCTCGGCCAGCTCAAGCTCCCCACTGGCCTCCGACATGTGTGGTTGTGTAGCGCATGTGAGTGTACGTAGTTGACACACATTCGCGAGCGCTCCCATACGCATGCACGCACTCCGTCCTGAACACCCTCCATCCACTCGCTTGCTTTCGCGCACCCCTACCAGCGCTCGCAAACGCACGCACTCGTACACACCCTTCCGAACTCACTCGCACACGCTCGCATTCGCGCACACTCGCATGCGCTAGCGCACATTGTCGTGCACTCACGCGTACATCTACACCCCGATATGCAGTGTCCCTTCCAGGTCATGGCCTGAGCTATAAGGAGAGGGGGGACTCAATTGAGGGCTTTTACAAGGTTTCAATTTTTGATATTGGAGCTCTTGATTGGATGACCGTGTCCTCATCACCTTCCACCTCGTGATGTTGAAGAGACACAACATTTAAATGGGATTGATTGATTAGTGATTCCGGCCGCGTCAACTGCTCAGGTCGTTCGTCCGGGAAGTGTAGTGCACGTTTTCATCCCGAGTTGTGGCGGTGATCCTCCCCCGCTGGATGGCGGGATCCAGCGCTGTCCTAACCGTCGGATTGCGGGATTATTTCCCAACCAGGTATCTCCCACCAGTGGGCACTGCCTCAGCCTGCACAAGCTCGAAGTGCCCGACCGATCTCCCGGCATACGTGAAAGCGTAGTGCATATATGTATAAGTATTTAAGGGGTAAGGATACGATAAGGAAAGATTGTCCTCGGCCCGTAGCCCGTTAGATTGGGTACTGCTCCGGCATTTGCATAGTATTGATCGGAGAAACCATGCAAAACTACCGATCAGAGCAGCAGATCGCGACAATTCTCCTCCAAAAAGCGCCTGAATTCGACCCACCTACGTAGCTAGTGTCGAAAATCCTAGCCCTGTCGTGACTCGAATGCTACGACCTCACAGTCAGAGGCTCTGCTGTGAATTTCAATAGGGGTATAATACACACATGCACATTCCTGCACTGCTGAAGCTACGGAGGGAGCCCGAGGGACGCTGGGTGGTCAGAGGCCGAATTTGGCACGCTGCTGTCACCATCTCCACCACCTCGTCGTCGTTGAGGTCGACCTCTTGATCTCTTCGGTCTCACACTTTATGCCTTCTTTTCAAAGCACATACTGCTTTTATTTTCACTCTTGGATGCAATGGTAGAATAAATCCACTTCATTCTGGTTCTTTCTCAGGACGTGATTTTTCCAATTTATTCAGTATTAGCTTACACGTAATTTCGTTTCCGTGAAATCTTGAATATGTTTAGAGAAATAGAAACAACGTGTAAAAATATTTAATCTTTTGTTACTTTTATATTAATTTTAGAAGAAATCTACAGTAAAACGTCTTTACGAGTACATATTTTTGATGTAAGGACCGATACTTTTGTGGAATCACTCCCCCAATAGCCTTCTGAATACATCGTGAAAAACACTGTGAAATTGTAAATTGTAAATTTTAGTGTGTTTTTTGAGATTTAAAAAAATGGAATGTAGTAGCGCGATTTTAGCTTCAGATTCAGATTTAGCGCGTCAAAATGCATAGAGAAACATGTGTCAAGTCGTTGGGTCTGACAACTTTTTTTGTGTGTGTGCCTGTGTTTAAACTACGCAAATTGTTCCGATTTTCTCCACTGCAGACCATCAGAAGGTTTTGCAATGCGACGAGTTTCAGCAATTCACTGTAATGTATTCTCTTGTCTCTCTAGTACAAAATCTCAAGAAAACCGATACTGCATTAGTTAATTCTAACTCCCTCTTTTATGAGTGTGGCCTCCCACTCAAATTCTGAGGCCAGAGTGAGGGGGAGGTCGGAGGGAGCGGGAGGCGCCACTCGCGTGGGCGAAAGGGAAACTGAGTAGTGGCGCTCCATTTCGGACAACGTTTCTTAAAAATTAATCATTGCGAAACACAGCAGGTCTCCCCAAAAAATAATATAATTTCCATTTAGGATTAAATAAACGAGACAGTTCTGATGATTTTCTTTTATTTACACTCGACCACCAAGAAGCCATTTAGAAAACAATCACTGAAAGCCCCAAACTTCAGAGCTAACCGTGAAAATCGGACTTACGCCAACTTTATAAGTATTTTACTCTATTCCCACAAGTTTTTTAAAGAATAAAATTTGGAGCCGTTTTTGTGAAAATTTTGAAAATGTCCGGGGGCCTTTATGTAAAGTACCCCCAAATTTTAAAGAATGTTTTTCAAAATTTCAAAGCGTCAACTACAGTCAGATCGACAGGAGATTCTTCAATTTGGAAAAATCCTACGTATCGTTTAGGCTTTAGTAGTGACGGACGGACGGACGGACGGACGGACGGACGGACGGACGGACGGACGGACAGACGCATAAACAGACGGACGGAAGACGGACGTTTTGAAAAAAAACACTTTTTCGGTATTAGGGGACACTAAAACATATATTTCCATTGAAATCTCGAAATCGATATCGATGCCGATCGAATCTCGAATAAGCAAGAATAAAGATATGTTGTTAATTTACTTATATACATACATTTATTCGAACTGCAATTGGGTATGACCCGGTGGCAGTTAAATAACAATATTTACAATAATAATAATAACAATAATATAATAATAATAATAATAATATTAATAATAATAATAATAATAATAATAATAATAATAATAATAATAATAATAATAATAATAATAATAATAATAATAATAATAAAGGAGTACAGTACAAGCCGAACATGCAATAATCATACTATCACTAATGTTAAGTATTATAACAAATATTTCAACTGTCATGATATCCAATAATTATATGTCGGTGATGCTAAAATTTAATACAAGCTACATAAATATTGGCTATTTTTTTTAATTCATTGATTGCGTTCACTACACTTACCTGCACTGCATTACACTACACTACATTACACTGTTTTTGCTTTGAATTGCACTGACCAGCACTGAATTGCACTGCCAATTCGAACTTTTTGTTTCCTGTCTCTAAGAAATTCGCTTACCCACTTCACAACTCTAGCATCAATTCCTGAAGTTAATAATTTCCTGATAAGTAGATTATGTGGTACTACGTCGAATGCTTTCGCAAAGTCGGTTACGATTGCATCCACCCTTCCACCCGCGTCAACTTCGTCAGCTAGATCTTGAAAAAGAGAAACGATTTGGCTTTCGCACGAATATTTACTTCTAAACCCACGTTGCCCGTGAAAAACCCAGTTCGCTTTTCCCATTCGCGGCGAATGTACCCGGCTATTAAATGCTCCATTATTTTGCATACTACTGACGTGAGAGATACTGGTCTATAACAAACTTTCGTTTTATCACCATTTTTGAAAATTGGGACCACTATAGCTGTCTTCCAATCGTCTGGTAAACTTGCATTATTAATAGAAACATTGAATAATCTTAAGAATTACGGCAATACTGCCTCCCCACCGAGTTTAATAAAATCTGTCAAGATGCCGTCTGATCCGCGTGATTTACCGTTATATATTTATTTTCTTGTTTATCTATCAACTCATTTATTTACTTTTTCAGATTCCGTATCCCCATGCCAGATTGTCATGAGAATAGGGCTTTTGAAATGTGCAAGATTTGGTTTAGTAAATAAAATGAGGATAATGAGTGAATTGAATTTTAAAATACTTAAAATCATGAAGAAAAATGGCAAACCTGGAGCAATTGCATCTAGAGTAGGGGGAAGGAGTTAAGCAGAGAAAGTCGATTTCGGTTACAGCAAACCTCTGGGGACTAATGCTTTTGGTTCACTATATTCGAGGTTCAATCCTTGACTGTTTTTTTTTTTTTTACATCAGCGGTAATACATCCAAACGTAGATAATTCAATACATCCATTTAGCCTTAAAATAATAGTTTTTATAACTATTTGTGGTACACAGGTAGTAATTTTTGCAGACACTTCAGTGGTTTCGCCACACCTGATTGTATAACGTTCACACTTTGAAAATATTTTAGTACGGCCTGGATACTCTTGAATCGCTGTTGTACTGTTGGAGCACTTTTCTTCAATTGCCTCATCTTTTCCATCGCACTCGTATTATGTTGTTCTCAAATACAGTTTCACGGCATTTGTCTCAGCCAAAGGAGATTTCACTAGTTTTCATCACGCGACGGTTAAACCTTCGGATTCGGCAGAACTGCAATAGATGGACAGAAACTATTTTCTCAGTGGTATGTTACCTCAGACCCTAAATGATGTACCTCTATTGTAGCGTCGTGTCGCTAAAACCAACGTGGGCACGCAGCGTGGTGCCCACCGGATGCAGAGACAATGGCAGAAACTATGACGCACGGGTTTTTTCCGACGGGGTGTGCGGGCGTAAGGCGGAGTCAATGGAGGCGGCGGGCAGCGTTGCGAGGGCTATTTAAGGGCTGTGGAACAATAGCTCTTCCTTCTTTGAGACAGCGGCATCGGCAGCGTAGGTCCTCGGTGAGGGGTGCGTGCGTGCGCGCTGGAAGGAGCCGGCAGTTATTGTCGTGACTAGTGAGACATGTAGTCGGTCTCAGGGCAAGCGGTACTACGCACGGCGAAACATTAGGTAGTGGTAGCCGTTGTAAATATCTCTCCTAGCTGTGGGGTCTATTTAGTTAGTTAATTGTATACAGTGCATTGGTTATTTGTGACTACGGTCTTAATTGTAAATAAACTTGCTGTTATTACAACCCACTCTCGTCTGTGTACTGATTACACCCGTATGACGCCACACTATGATTTTCTTTCTCTATAAATGATACAAAAATAGCTCATAAGACTTGCAAACTCTTAATGATTTTGGAATTCTAGATCCTTGGGCGAAGTATTTATTTTCTGAAGTTCTGTAATCAGTATAATCGATGTGGAGTGTTAACTATCATCGAATCGTCTAGTGTTTATTTACAATGTAAGTGAACCAGGACCAGTGACCGACTAAAACCGAAAGTTTACTATATCCTGAGTCGATTCAATGTAGAAGTGGATGGTTAATTCGACATTTGGTTCATCATTCAAACTTTCTCGTATCATAATTGGTTTTTTGAGAGAAACCCGACGTTGAGAGATCTCGAACACAAAATTTCAGATGTAAACGAAACAAGTAACTATCCTACTTCCTCTTTGAAAGATTCAATAAGAAATGCAAAACTCTGGTCTGCTTTGAAGAAGAAGATTTTGAAAATTTTGCAGTCCTTAGAGACAGGGTAGTACATAATGTATTGTTTACGATTACACATAATAAGTTCAATTGGATAGAAACGGCTCAGGAACTTAAAGGTAAAGTCACCATGTGTGAAATATTTAAGACCGATATTTCCTTTGTATCAGGAAAAATTTCTGAACACAATTATGAATTCAGGCCATTTGTCAGTCGTTTCTACGAGTATTTACTTTCTTCAACAATAGTTCATGAAATGTTCAGAAATCTAGGATCTTCTTGGTATTTACCAATTTTATACAATAGTAGCCCAGTTCATTCGTTTCTATAAAACACTTTGTGATAATATTGGTGACAGTCCTGTCATATGTTTACGAAGTATATCACTAACTGCCAACGCGTACAGAAATTTAAAGAAAACTATGGAGCCTTCGGTCATGTGAGAGATATTTATAGTTTCGTTAGACACCCTAGAACTCGGATAAAATCCAAAAACAATGAAACAGTTTCCATTTTGACAGAAAAATTTAAATATGTGATTGTGTTTTCCACCTATTTTCATAACACGCGTACCGACTTGATTCATATTAAGCGCGTCATTACTTAGGACAGAGTTGACGTCATGCCACAGCGTGGCTCCAAGGAAGAGGCCACCCGCCATTAAAATATTTGCAATTCACGTGTCGCGTTATCGAACGGGATTTTTTGTTGATAATCTTGGTATGTAGAGAACTAGAGACTGTGTTTAGGGGAGGAGTAATCCTCCATTACCTTTTTAAGTCATTTTACGTCAGGTTGTAGTCACACGTCAAGAGGACCGCCAGGTAGCATCTCCGCGTATGCGCCTCCTGCTACGCGCTCCTGCGTCACTACCCAGCGGCCAGAGTTGCGAAGGAATAAGGATAGGGGTAGGATTTAGGACACTTCACAGGGGTTGGACTAGCCATTGTGAAGCAGCCAAACTCGTTTTGTTGGAACAAATTTCACATGAGGTTCAACGAGAATCGAACCCGGATCTCAGTGGTGAAAGGTTAGCGACTTCGCTATGTGCCACGAGCGGAACTTCTATATGCTTTGTATCACGTGCCCTCCACGATCTACGGTCCCTGACCACATTCTTAGACCACTCTGAGATAATTTAGACAAACACTTTGATATATTTCCTCCTAGCGATCGAAGTGAAACCCTTCTCCTTTTTTGTTCGGATTGACTGTCGTGAAACATTGCATTTTCGGAATATTTCACTATATTATAGTTATCTTTTCTTTAAAAATGTGTTATTACAGCTTTTTGTTCATCTGTGATGTGTTTGAGCTTGCCCATATCAATATTCAGAAACTGTTCTGAAACATTTATCCTGACGGAACAGTGAAAACTTACACTTGAAAGACACTGTACCAATGAACTAAATCACAATTATGATTGCATACAGTGATATCCTCTTGTATTAGAGACAATCAAACAATTCACATTTAAATTGATGTTGATTATTTTGATTGTATGAATTGTATGATTGCCTCTAAAACAAGTGGATACCTGAGTATGCATAATATGAAATAGATAGACACTCAATTTTGGTCTACCTTTTAACAATAAATCACAATTAATTTCAACAAAACACTTCACATACCGCATTGACACTCAGCTAAATGACACAAAAAAATGCACAAAACTATTTCAGGGATTACATATCTAGACTTCTTTGCTACTTTGTTGCTTTATTGGCGATCTTAGAACGTGTTACCAATCAGGATTACCTAACAATCTGTTTTCCAATCCCAGCTTGGAAAAAAATTGCTTGTTGGAAATACTTTAATGTGTTATATATTGCGTAGGGGTTGCAAATAATGCCAGAAAGTATGAGCTGTAATAGCAGCACTAATTTTATGAATAAGTCTTGGTAGATGAGCCGCTAAAACATACGGTCTCGACTTTAATCCAGCTCTGGGAAATATTTTTGCGGGTAGAAGCGGGTAGCGAAGGTATGTATTTGGTTAACGACACGATCCCAAGTAAAGAAAATGTTATCTGGCGCAATAACATACAATGGAATTCAAATATGCGAAATTTGTGCACGGGCTCAGTTATTAGTATATTACGTAAACATTACAAATAATCCAGAATTTAATAAAAGAACACACATGCTCTTCATTGATTACTTCAAAGCTTTTGACACCGTAAACAGAACTACACTATTTAATGTATTGCATCGTAAAGGTCTCCGACCAGAGCTGATTTCGGTCATTAAGAACATTTTTAGTAACTCAGAAATTTCAGAAGGGCTAGAGAATAAGATGGAGATAATAAACCACGGGGAAAGGCAAGGATGTTGTGTATCCCCAATTCTTTTTAATTTATATTGTGACCATCCGTTTTGCCGAGGTCTCGGAAAACGGAGCACATCAATATTCAAGAATAAGATAAGCTGTTTGAACGCGCACCAACGCGCATGAATACAATCCGAAAATGGAAACTACGAACTATATCCGTAAGAGAGCGTCTCGGTAGAGTATGCGACACCGAGAGTCGGGAGAAAGAAAGCTTTCTTTTCTGAAGTAACAGCTGGAGAGTGAGGACCTACCGATCACGAGAAGGCGGCACCTCGTACTGCTACGGACTTCAGGACTGCATCTACG
Organism: Teleogryllus occipitalis; assembly: GCA_011170035.1. NCBI lineage: Eukaryota > Metazoa > Arthropoda > Insecta > Orthoptera > Gryllidae > Teleogryllus > Teleogryllus occipitalis. Next base: position 31,683 of record BLKR01015822.1, on the reverse strand, counting down.
ATAAAAACTCTTCAAGACATTCGAGGAGGTAATTATCATATTACAATGCATTAAAACAATTCATCAGGAAAAGGATGAAAGTATAAGTGACGCATTTAAAATCTTTGTAAGAGAGAGGAGTGTGAATAGCATGAAACTAACGAGGCCATTCATTTCTTTTCTTTGCAGTTTTTTATTTTTATATTTATTCTTCTTATACAATAGACTCAGTTGTCGTATTGTAGATTCTTTTAAATATGGAATTAAAAGCTAGTTACATTCTATAAAAGAATACGAAAAGAGTATCAACGGAAAACGAGACGGAGGCCACATCGTGAGTTGAACAACGGTACTGGAAAGGGGCGACCGTGCGGTTCTGCAGAGGGGCGGCTTTGCTCCCGACCGAGCTGCAAGGACAAGGACATCGAGCGATTGGAAGAGTCGACGCCGCAGATTTCTCTACGCCGTGAGAAGACACAGTAAGGTCGTGCCAACTTGAACAATTTGTAGATATTAGAAGGAATAATTTGTTTCGGAAAGAAAGTATTAGTACAGGTTCTTTATACCGATATTCTGTGAAAAATAGAATCAATCTTTTCTTTCAAGAAAAACTTAGCTAATTGTAAAGTTGCAACTAGGAAATTTACGACTGGAATGATTAGGCAAAGTTTTAAGTATTCTTTGAAATTGATTTAAATGAGAGAAAGGAAACAGTGTAGTTAATTATTAAGAGTGTAAGTTGTTTTCTTTTTTTCAGCAAGACAAAATTCTTGTATATGTAAAGTGTTTATGTTCATTTACTGTAACAGCAATTTAATTAGAATATACTTAAGTAAGTGGAAAGTGATTCGACTTGAGTTTCTGTGTAAGTGCATTCAATCCACAACGGCCCACATGACCCTGATCCCCGCTATTCTAATTGTATTTTTTTATTTTGCGCCCACCTTGAAAACCCATTCTGAGCTAGCCGGCGGAGGGGTGGGTCGCAATATTTCGATGAAGCATTAAATATGTGGATATCCCGACTAAAATCTTATACTCATGACATGGGACAAGAAAGAAATCTAATGACATTATTCGCGGGTGACCAACTTATAATACCAAATGATGAATATAGCCCCTAGAAAGCATTCTTTGAATTACAAAAGGTAACTGAAATATACAATCTCTGCATATCCTCTACAAAAGCAAAAGTCATGGCCTTTGAAGGAATGGAACCGATGAGATCCAAACTAGTTGTATATAATTCATCTACAGAACAAGATTCAAGTTTCAATTTCTTGGGAAACAAAATGTCACATAGAGGGGAAATATATATATATATATATATATATATATATATATATATATATATATATATATATATATATATATACAAGGGAAAATTGAAAGACTTAATCGTATAAACGGAACAATCCTGAGAACCCCGAAAAAGAAAGTTAGAAAGGAAACTTTGATTAAATTCTATAAGGTAGTAAGTTTCCTAATATGTTTGTACGGATGTGAAAATTGGACAATGACCAAAAAAGATAGCACAAGTCTACAAAATACTGAAATGAGATATCTGAGATCAGCTGCTTGTTATAAGCTGATGGGCAAGAAAAGGAATTTAGAAATTCGTAACAAACTTGGGGTGCTATCTTCAACAGAAAATTAATTTCTTCCGAAATTCCTGGACGCAGCACATTCAGAGGATGCAAAACAACCGCCTGCCAAAAAGAATTCTATTATACCGCCCAAGAAATCCTGGCTGCCCCAAGAAACGATGGGGTGACCAGATGGGAACGGAGGCGTAACAGGCAGTGTCTACAAACCAGAAGGAGAAGAAGAAGAAATAATTCAAAAAAAGTATGTGGTGTAGCATTACCGGTTTATTATTGAGATATTGCTTTGCTACCAAAACAATATTTTATGTGAATTGAGAGGTATTATCATATATTTAATGCGTTTTTTGACTGCGTGTTTTATTCCTCTTCAATGGGCAAAGAATATTTTGAGTGTCCCTCCTGATTTGAATGTTTATGAGCTGCAAACTATACGATTGACGATTGTTCTGGTCTCTCACTAACATTATTGTCGGATTTTCTGTATCTGAATTTTATGTACTTTTTACATATTTCCCGCCGGATGATGAAATCATCGCATAAGACATTTGATTTTGAGAAATCCCTCAAGCGCATCTCAGTTTGCAGGTTCGTTTCATGAGATAATTCCATTTGGATTGTGAAATACTTATTTTTGAAAGTGATTTCTTCACATTAAGGCTTCACAGAACGCGGTCCAACACGCCACTAATCAAACAAAACACTCGTACTTCTACTGGTTTTTACAGAAAAATAATAATACAGCCGTACTGCTAAAAAACGAACACAGGGTCTTCGAAGTGCGTTAGCAATGTCTTGTTTCTCCCCCGTAATGAGTAAAGGTCCCCAGAAAGCACGTGAGACTGAATGGCTTGACCAAGTCGTCCGTGCTCTGTAATCAAGGCTTAGGGCGGCCACAAAGGATGCAATTTACTGCTCTTCCTAGAAATCTTCTATTTCTTTATGTTTTAATTTTTTAAGTTGTCATCCTCGTCCAGCTCTCGTCCGTGCCTTCCACTTTCATTCCGCCATCCTGCAGTATCATTACGCTTGACTCCAAAGTTTAATGACTGATCTAATTATGATGTTGGAAAAGTACAGGATAGTGAGACTCAGTGAATCAAAAGGACACATACGTTTGTAATTGTCTCAAACAGGGAATACATGTCTCGATCGAGTTGTGCTAGCACGAGTGTCCGGTTCATAGGAGTTGGCAATGCCTCATTTTCTTTTCTTACTGAAAGGTATTTTTTAAACATCAGATCTTCATTTCTAATTTACCTTTGCAGGAACATTTTTATTCATGAAGTTGCATATAATGGTACTGTAGAAAGGGTCTATTTTTCAATTGTTACATGTTAGTCATTTTCATAATTACACACAGTGCTACAAAACATCGCCCACAAGAGAATATCCCACATCGCGAAGTACGTAAATTAATCTGTAATATAACGTTCATGCGTATGTGAATCTGACAAATATATGGGCAGTTTCGGAAAATTTTTGAGGGGTATCATTTTTTTCAAAATTATGGAAAATATTTTTAAAAGATTATGGAAATAACTTATTTATACATTATTTTCAATTTGTATATTTTGATTCAGAAACAGTCTGAAAATAAAATACAACGATAATCTCTTCTACAAGTACATCTTTTCTACTAGATATTATATCCTTTTGAACAGAATGCCAGCGATTAAAACATTACATTTCAAATATAATGTGTTAGTTGATAATAGTATTAAAATAAATTCACTAATAATTTTCATTATGGAGTATATTGTTTTTTTCTTTTCTTCATCTTCAAGGAAAAAGTCATGGTCCCATCACCCGCCCCACGGGCGAGAGCTGATGAGGTTATCACCCTGGTCAGTGAAAAACAAGAGCATTCTCCTTCTCCATACTCATATGCCTCTTGCCGTACAAATATTTAAGAATTAACACAATACAGCCGAACTTTCTGCTATTTTTAGTAAAAGTATAATTTTAATAAAGTAATTAGCTGAAGTCCAAGACGAACTCTCATAAATACAGAAGCAATTGCCTAGAGTGCCTCTGTTTCTATGAAAAAAAATAAAACGTGTCAATAAGTATTTAAGTGTTTGTCAATGTTGTTTAACGTATAGTCACTCCCAAAATGTGTACCCCTATTCTTTAGAATTTAAACGTAATAAGAGGTTGAGATCGAAACAATTCCAATTCCTGAACCAACCATGTGTTGCAATAACTGTAAACAACGACGTGACCAAACACTTCAAAATTCTACTCACTAGTTTTGGAATTACACAATTTTTGCAATTGATCATGTACTACATAAACTGTGCGCAGGGGAGGAAAAGATGGTCACCTCCCCTCCCACTCCCTCTGAAACGTTGAAAAAAGATCCCGTACACTTACAAAATAAACATTTTTATTTTCATGAATGTGTTAAATCTCCAATAAAATTTCGTATATTATGTATAAATAAATGCCAAAATTTACAGAGATAATGACAAACCAAGATACTCATAAGTCACTCGGATACTAACTCGTTGACTTCGTACTTTTCAATAATTAATATTGTTTTCTGTTTTGACTTTTTTGCAAAAAATAGTACTTACATGTAAAAAATTGCCTTATTTAAACAAGAACAAACAAGATGTTTTTTAAAGAACAGATTTCACTACGGCAAAAATCACTATCTTCAATACTGTAATTGTAATAAGACTCCCAACAAATATTTCATATTTGCAGTTTTCGAAAAATCAAGAATTTCATAGAACATTATCACAGCACTCTCTTATGCGACTTTTACGCTATCTGAGAACAAAGTTTAATAAAAAAAAATTGCAGCCATTTTTTAGAAAATTTTGAAAATGTTTTTGAGTATTCATGTAATGTACCCTCAAAAATTAAAATATCCGTTTGAAACTCCCAAAGCCTCGTGTTCGTTCAGATCGATCGGGGAATATCAGTTTTGGAGAAAATCGTCGGAACGGGTTAGGTGCTACCATTGACCACAGACGGACGGACAGACGTTTTCCCGTCAATCGATTTTTCAGTATCAAGGTCCCACAGAACATGGATTCTGGCTATGCCACATTTTAGAGCAAGTATTTTACTATATATTTACTTCTAAGTATTTTACAGAGTATTTTTATATATTCCAGCGCACCGTTTTCCAGCACACGATTACAATACGTTGCTTACATACGTAAGGGCAAAAAAGTAACTAGAGGGGCCACAGAATAGCACAGGCTCTCTCGTTTAAGTTTTTGTATTTTTTTGTAATTTTGTAACTGCAAATATTGCATGAAAACTACTAAAATTCCGCAAAAATGTGCATTACCTTAATGAAAGAACTAATTAGGGACAACAAATTTCATTTGAAGGAAAAACCTCTATCTTCAATTTTATAGTTGTAGGAAAGCGCCGAAAAAATCTAACCTTTGCAATTTTCAAAAGTTCACAGTTAACTGTGAAAATTAGACCTATGCCATCTTGTAAGTGTATTTTACTCTACTCTTTCAAGAGCTTTAAAGAAATAATTTGGAGCCGTTTGTGGATTTTGCAGTGCAATTGTGGATTTTGATAATTCTTGTAATATTTGACTAGTTTGCTAGCCGCTTTTCTGTTTTGAGTCTTGTTTATTGTGCGTTGAAGTTCTGAGGGGGATATGAATTTTGTTCATACATCCGCGGAGTAAATAGTGTGGTCGTCTATACAACTGCCAGAGTCTTCTAATTCCGTGTTTATCTTTTATCAAGTCCACGATGTGTTTCGGTAGCCAGTGAAATTAATGTTTGTTCGATTGCACTGGTTGACATGATTCATTAATCGCAAAGCTTATTGCTTCTATTAGATTATTGATTTGTAAATCAATATCTGTATCGTTTTTAACATATTTTGGGAAGTAAAATTGAGTGTCTATCTTTATTCTAAAGAGATCCCAGTTTACTTTACCATTTATTAGTTTTCTTGTATTGTTTACTTTAGCGGCACTCTGAAATGATATTATTATGAGGTTACGATCCAAATCGAGATCATGTATTACCGAGTGAAAAAAGGGACAATTTATGTTTGAGGTTACACGTATGTCAAGAATGTCTGGGGCGCATTTATTATTAAATGTATACCGTATGGGTGCAAGAGGGGCATGGATTAAAATATTATGTCTCTGAGCGAACTGCAAATATTAACGACCTGCTTCTGTTGTAATTCTACAGTTCCATGCTTTATTTTTACTATTTAGGCCGCCTATAACAATGATTTTCTTATTATTGTAATACGCATTGTTATTGTTGAGGTTAAATATAGTATCCAAAATATTTTCTGGGAATTTCTTATCAGGTGGTTTGTTGGCGGTTATTATTATTATTATTATTATTATTATTATTATTATTATTATTATTATTTCAGAATCTTCTGTTTTTAGATTTATTGCTAGTCTCCAGACTGTCTAAAGAGGGGCAAATTCAAATTCAAATTTGAATGTGACTAAGTTCTTTACGAATTATAATCGCGACCCCACCCGCAGCTTTACGACAAGGTCTATCATTTCTATGAATATTAAAGCCGGGTATCTTAAATTTGTCAGTTGAATGGAAATGCGTTTTCAAAATGTAAATCGTGAAAGAACAAAAAGTTCCTAAATATCTTCTCTTGTTTGCTTAAACCATTTACGTTCCAGTTTAATAATTTTCAATCAGAGAGCTGGTTACGCTTCATTTTCCTAACGCAATCTGAATCATATTTTGGATTTGTGGCAACAGAAAATTCATTACTTGAGCAATCACAGACCTTGTGATTGATGCGATTAATCTATTCATTTCCAGGCCTTGATTTGTGAGCTGCGTCGTACTTCTAACGTTATTTAAAGGACGATGAGAATTATTTAAAGGTCTTGTCCAAGGGTCTGGTCTTTCGGATAGGGGAGGGAATTGGACATTGTTCAAGACTGGAGGTTGGCGGTACCTGGCTTGACTGCTTTCATATCTTATCCCTTAATCTACGCCTTGCGTATTATTCAATGCCTTGCTCTGTGGTGCGTTATATCTCGAACCATTTTCGTGTTTATTAAGTTTTTTGTTGAATTTAGCCTTATATACAGAGCAGCCACGATAATTTGCTGTGTGATTTTCCTTGCAGTTAGCACAAGAAGGTTTAACGCCCGATTTAGAGAGTGTACATTTAGAGTAAATATGGCCATTAAGGCATTTAACGCAACGAGGATTGTTAAAACAGCTTGCGTATGCCCAAAGCAAAAGTATTGCATATGTTGGCAATTCTTACATTGAATAGGAAGCGTAGTTTTGTTCCGAAAAAAGACTCTAACAATACAGTAGTCTAACTTATTTAGTTTTAGAATTGATCTGCCAGCAACATTGGTCTCTACGTCTACAACAATTATCTGTAGAGATTTCTGTTTTTGCCATAAAGTCTTACCCCTTTTATTACAACTTCTAATATTTCTACAGGTGCTTTAAAAGGAGTAGAACTCTACCTCGTTATTTTCGCAAAAATGTCTATATTTCCTGAAATATTCAATGTTACCAAATTGCCCTTTCAATTTATTGTTGCTGTATTTGACTTCAAAATTTTCAATTTAATTTTTAACAATATCCTCTTTAAGCAGATTTATTTAGACATTACAATTTATTACATTACATTACAATTTAGACATTACAATTAATGTACCTGCACGGATCACACAAAATTCGATGAAGGCAATTGATCAAATTATAATTAACAAAACTACTACTCGATATGAAGTTGAAACAAAATATTTAGGATACAGTGACCACGATGCACAAATTCTTACCATTATAAGAAATGCATTCACTGACACAATAATTAATACACGTATGACTAGATTGTTTACAAAAGTAAAATAAAATTATTCATTGATTACTTGATGCAGGAGTCATGGGAAGCGGTTTATAATACTGTTGATACAAACGACAAATATAATTCTTTTTTTTCAACTCTTTCATTTCATTTTAACACTTGCTTTCCTCTTCAAAAAAGAAAATTAAATATTTCACGGAAAAGCAATTCTCGGATAACTCAAGGGATTAGGACATCTTGTACAAAGAAACGCATTCTTTCTTTCATTTCTAAACGTCATAACGTATCTCAAGATTTCCTTATCAACTTTAAAAAATACAAAACATTGTTACGAAAAGTCATAAGGCAGGCTAATATCATGAAACACGATCAAGATATTTTGAACTCAAATAACAAAACAAAACCAATGTGGAATATAATAAAAAATACTACCAAATCAACTAGAAAACTCGTAGAGAATGTTGTTTTAAAATATAACGATATAAATGTGAACGATCCGGCAACAGTGGCTAGTCTCTTTAACCAATACTTTTCGAGAATCGCTGCCGATCTCACTAAGAGTCTTCAGCCACAAAATTCAAAAACAGACAGTTCACCCAAAATTTTAGACACGATGTTCGTTTCCGAAACTTCTTCCTATGAAGTTCTCAAAATAATCGGTAAACTAAAAAATAAATATTCGTCCGGTTTAGATGAATTCCCGGATTCTTTGTTAAAGACCTGTGCGTATGCCATTACACACCCGTTAACTCACATATTTAATTCATCGTTATGTACCGGAACGTTTCCAGATATTTTCAAAACAGCTAAAATTAAGCCGCTCTTCAAAAAAGGCAACAAAAATGAAATTCAAAATTATCGGCCCATTTCTCTTCTATCAGTTTTTTCAAAAATATTAGAGAGACTTTTTTTTACGTACGAATGGAAACCTTTCTCAGTAAACACGACGCGCTTTCAGATTGCCAACATGAATTTAGAAAATCAAAATCAACGGAAACAACTATATTTTCTTTTCTTAAAGATGTCGCCTCATCATTAGATCAAAACGAGGCAGCTATTGGATTATTTTTAGTTCTCTCAAAAGCTTTTGACGTCATTGATCATGACATTTTACTTTCAAAATTACCTTCGTATGGAATCCGTGGTATTGCTCTAGATTGGTTATGTTCGTACCTTAAACAACGATCTCAGAAAGTTGAAATACCTTACTGGAATAATGGAACATTTGGTACGCACCTTTTCGACTCTTTGCCCATTGCACGTGGAGTTCCTCAAGGATCGATTTTAGGTCCTATTCTGTTCCTACTTTACGTACATGATATGCCCTCGACGATTCGAAACGGATGAACGGTTCTCTTTGCGGATGATGCGAACATCCTTTGCAATAAAGAAACCGTAAATAGTACAATATCAGATGTTTCAAATTGGTTCCGAAATAACAAATTAATAGTAAACGAAAAGAAAACGGTTTTAATGCAGTTTTCCATTTCAAATAACAATTCTGTGCTCCATTGAAAATGAACAGTGTACCATTGACTCATGTTAATGCAACAAAATTTTTAGGTCTCTCAATTCAGTCAAACCTTAAATGGAATGTCCATTTAAATGAATTGAACACAAAATTAAGTTCATTATGCTACGCGTTCAGAATTCTTGCAAATTCAGTCAGCCTTCATACTGCTCGTTGTGTATATTTCGCGAATGTTCATTCCCGCCTGATATATGGCATAATATTCTGGGGAAATACATCTTATAGCTCCCAGACTTTTAGATTACAAAAACGAATCGTACGAATAATAACCAAATCCCACCCACGTGATTCATGTAAGCCTCTCTTCATTAATCTAGGAATTTTACCATTACCCTGTCTGTTTATTTACGAATCAGTTGTTTTTGTCAAAAATGACTTGCTTAAGGGCGGGAATATATTTTCAGAAAATGCCGATGTCTATTACTATAACACTCGACGTAGAAATCATATTCATCAGGTGACAGTATCAACGGCTCATTACAAAAAATTCACATACAATACATGTACATTATTTTACAACACTTTGCCAGATGACATTAAACGATTAAATTAGATAGAAAAGTTTAAATCCCAAGTGAAATCGTTTCTGCTGCATAACGGTTTCTATACAATTAGAGACTATACTGGGCATCACAAGAAAAGTAAAATTAATTTTAACAATGATACTTAATGCATTATTTACCATTTGGACTGTATACATGTGTATAAACAACCTGTAACAACTATTGTTCTACAGCCTCCGGGTCAATGGCCCCCATCTCGATCAGGTTTTTCGTCCTGTTTCCCTGATCCATTGAGCAAATGCTGAGATGGCCCCTTGTTTTGCTTTTGGACATAAATGTAACTTCATTTTCTGTCCACGTCTTCTAGAATTCAGTGGGAAATACAATTATTCAAATTATCGTTTCCATGTTGTCGCGGCAGGAAGTATGCATGGACAGCATGGATAAGAGCCAAAATTTATTGCTTATTTATCCTTGAAAATAGATTTTATTACATGGGAGGGGTTTTTTTCTGTTTTCAAAATTTAAGTAGTATATGACTTAGTGTAGGAATCACAGAATTTTGAAAATGTGCACACAATTCACATTTCCCCATAGCACGTCATACGCAGTTTTAACTGTTTTTTGACGTAAAATAAATAAATAAATAAAATAAATAAATAAGCAGTGTAAAATTTAACAATTCATCATCTCTTTTATTGCAATTTTTTAATAATAATTGGGGAAAATTTTACTGTCTTGAATTCACTATCATATCCAATATGTTATGTAAGTATTCAAATCTGTTTCTTACAGGTACTTTATAAAGTGTTTGATATACCTCGGTTTGTGAACTTTTTTGTCTTTTGTCACTTAATACTTCATTAGAAACACTGTTTCATTTTAAGATAATCTAACTTTTTGGTTGAATATTTGAAGGTACGTTGAATTGTGCTCTGTCCGGGCTGCTCTGTTGCTATCCTCATGTATTTGCTGCGGTTGAACTGCTTCTGGTTGCGATAAACCTTGCTGTTGAGTTTGCATAATGTTTTGCATTATACTCTACTGTAGCAAGTTAGCACTCAAATGTGACTCGAATGGTACAACATGATATTGCGGCAACAATTGACCATTTTGATCTGCGAATATTATGTTACCCTCCATTGAGCTCGTGTAGGAAGTCCGTTCTAAGGTTACTTCATCTCCATTTGTACCATCCATTGCCATTTTTATATGCTTTCCCAACTGGGGCAGCCGTTATCACACATTATACCGACCGAGTGTTAATGGATAATTGCATACACTTAATAAATAAATAAATAAATAAATAAAAGAACAAGTATAACGTGCACCTGGCTTTACTAGTGAAATAATTTCACCAATACTATCAGCATCGATAACACAATAACATCACTGGTAGTAGGTTTGCTTATCGCGAGGAGCGACTCTCCCTGAGGTCTTACCACGACGGGAGCCGAGCTCGAACTGATTATGAAGATTTGCTTTATGATTAAATGTCTTGAGCGCAATCTTTGTTTTTTATGTTTTAGTATCTTGCTATATCATTGCTTCACAAGATGGCTGATAGGGGATATTAACAATTTCCCTACACGAGGATACTCGGACTCTTCCCTGCGACAGAGAACTTTAAGTAGCAAATTTCATAATTAAATCAAACAAATTGAATAATTTCATTGCAACAGAAATGAATCATAATGACATACTAGATTTCAAGCATCATTGACCTCGCTAGAACGTATTACCTGATGCATCTCAAGGAAAAGGTATACCGAAACATGAGAAGGTAACATTCAGCATTACAGGTTTTAGTATATTTATATACCATGCCATTACACCTGGAGTTGTATCAGCATCATCATACTTTGAAGGACTTCACGCACATTTCTTTCATCTTCTTGCAACATCAAACAGGTTACCACGATTACCTACCGAGAACGGTTATACTTCTGTAGAGTCCGTTCATGTACAAAAGAAAAGATAAATCAATTACTCGTGTCGAGTACTAATGTACTTTTGAATGGAAATTCATGTGTATTCTTCCTACATAGTACTCAAAAAACACTGTGATTCATTTTATTTTACCATAAAATGGACTCCATGTGCTCCATATGGAACCACCAACTGATTTTTACTTTCTCGTATATGTAGGTATTTGCGGAGTAATATACGTAGTATAGAGAAAGAGCTTCAATACATCAGGATTATACTCATATTACTTTCTCGTCTTAGTAAGAAGAAACTAGAGGTGATACAGAATGGCACAGACATTTTCGTAATAAAGTTGTCTAATTTCCTTCGTGCGGACTGACTTTACGGTGTTGCCCCATCCTCTTGCCAGCTGCCATCTATCGTCGCCCAATGTACATTTTTGAGACATTTTCTCAACATTTCGGTTTCCTAATTGTAGAACCGAAATACACCTTCAGGAATATTAAAGAAGAGAAAAACCTCGTCCTAAATAGAAATTTTCATTGAAAAATTAGAAGCCGTATTTAAGAAAATGGCGATTAAGCATTACTTCAAATTCGAAATTTGAAGCTCTTTTTCACTGGAATCTATTGAGTTTTTAAAAAACTTCATTTGAAGTCATTTGAAGCACTTGCACTCACAAATGTAATAATGAATACAAATCGATGTAAATGTGCATATTAACGGCGTGAGAGAAGTTTAAAAAAATTACAGTTGCGTAATGTTTGAAAAAAATAAAGAATACAACAAAATGAACTTTACGTCACATTAAACAGTGCCATTACCACTATCCGTTGAAAAAGTTTGAATAAAATATTTGGAGCCATTTTTCAGAAAATGGGTTTTGAGCGATTCTGAAAATGCGGAATTTTGAGCTCATTTTAACAGAAAACTGTTGAGTTTTCGAGAAACTTTATATGACATTATTTAAAGCACATGTACTCATAAGTACAATAACGTGTTGAAATCGCCTCTAATGTAAATATTACGGATGTGGGAGACAAGTCAAAAATTACATTTTTGTAATTTTTGAAACAAAAAATAATAGAACAACATGCATTTATTTCATCAGATAGGGTGAATTTGGTGTACTTACTAATTTTTTAAAGAAAAAAATTGGAAAGAACAAAAAATGTACAACAAATTTTATATTAAGGAAAAAAATGTCTTCAATTTTATAGTTGTCCGGAAAAATTCAAACTTTTGCAATATTCGAAAATTCAGAATTAACCAAGAAAGTCGGACATATGCGACTCTTCGTAAGTGTATTTTACTCTATTCTTACAAGAAATTGTTTTAGAAAATTGGAGCCGTATTTGAGAAAATTTTGAAAATGTCTGGGGGGTTCATGTAAAGTACCCCAAAGTTTAAAGAATGTTTTTCAAAATTTCAAAGCTTCTACTAGAACCCGATCGACAGGAGATTCTTCAATTTGGAAAAGATTAGGTGCTAGTAGTGTTCACAGACGGACAAATAGACGGACGGACGTTTTGAAAAAAAAATCACTTTTTCGGTGTCAAGGGACTCCATAAAGTATTTCTGTTGAAATCTGAAAATCGATTTTCCGCAGCATTACATAACTTTCTCTTTACTACTCTTATATGCATTATTTTCCCTATACTTGAACTGCGCATACGCAGAAGATCGATAGTGCTTTAACGTTCGAGGTTGCATAAACTCTCTTATATTTCACGATCGATCTGAACGAACTCGAGGCCCTGCGAGTTAGAAATGGATATTTTGATTTTTGAGTAACTGAAGACTCAAAAGCCTTTTCAAAATTTTCTGAAAAATGGTTCCAATTTTTTTTATTAAACTTTGCTCTCAAACAGAGTGAAGGACGGTTAAAAGAATCGCGCAGATCTTATTTTCCTTGAAATCCCTAATTTTATCAAAAATTAGCAAAAGTTTAAAAAAAATTTCGGCGTCTTCCTAGATCTACAATTTTAAAGCGAGTGGGAGTGTTAAAGAAGGCAAGCAGTAAATGAAGAGAACTAGCATATACAACCATTGTGCGCCCAGTGTTAGAGTACGGAGCAGCGTGTTGGGATCCATATAGAAAGGGCCAAATAAACTCCATCGAAAAAGTTCAGAAAATAGCAGCAAAATTTGTTACAAGGGGAAATTCGTTAGGAAATATTTCCAATGAAGTATCGTCATGGGAATCATTGGCGAGCCGTACGGAAAAAGCAAGGTTGTGTATATTTTACAAAGCGTTAGGGAAAAATCCGGCATGGAGGGAAATTCAGGAAAGAATGCATGAACCCGTCTACATAGCATGTCACGACCATATTAGGGAAATACGTCCAAGGAAACAGAGAACTGATGTTGGAAAATACTCTTGTAAATAGGACTATTGAGTCATGGAATAGCTTGCCTGCAGCACTAATGGAGACGTTTCCTAGAAACATCAACACTTTTAGGTTAAGATTAAATTCTAATAATAGTGTAATCAATAGGATCAGTAGTCTGTGAAGGGCTTCTGCATTTAGTAGGCATGCCGTAAATGGAGTAATTTTGTTCTGTTTATTGAATTTTATGTATTTTTAGTATTCATTAGTATATTATGGTATTAGATGTAAAGTAAGTGTAAAGAATTTGCCACCGCGCTTAATGCCCAAAGCAAATAAAAATAAATTATCTATCTATATATTCATAACAAAAGGAATCCCATCCACTAAGTGTATCATTGAATATTTCCTCGAACTGTCCTCAGACCACACTCCAATAATTATCACCATTGGTAACAAAATTATCGTGTACCCCTCTCCCGTGTCGCTAACGAACAGAAAGACAAACTGGACCTCGTACAGAAACCAGATATCCATGAAAATAAACATCCGTGTACTTTTAAAAACAGCAGACCATGTAGATGAAGTGACTGAATATATAACCCAAAATATTCAAGAAGCAGCTTGATTCAATACACCGCAACTCCACTACAACCAGAGCTGCATGAAATACCCAAAATTTCTTTTAAACAAAATAGCTGAGAAAAGAAGACTAAGAAGAATCTGGCAAGCTTCAAAATATCCTGCATACCGTACCAACTACAACAGAGCAACTAGGCAGCTAAGGTGCCTCCTAAAAGATTTCAACAGCAACAGGTTTCAAGATTTCATAACCAACCTCACCCCAACAGAAGATACTAATTATTCTCTATTTAAAGTCACCAGGAAGCTGAAACATCCGACCAAACCAAATCCCCCAATCAGGGATGAAAATATGTGCTGGGCGAGAAACCCCATCGAGAAAGCATCTACCTTTGCCAAATTCTTCGCTAATGTATTCCAGACTCGTCCCTTTTCAAATACTAGCCAAGACCAACAAATCTGGGATTATCTTAACTCCCCAAACCAAATGACGCTTCCAATTCTTCTCTTTACTCTCAGAGAAATTACCAAAACCATTAACACCTTATCAAGCAAAAAAGCTCCTGGCTGACCTAATCACAACACCTCTTCTCAAAGAACTACCACGAAAGGGCAATACTATAATTATTGCACCATTCAACAGTATTCTACGAACAGGGCACTACCCGGAGCAATGGAAAGTAGCCCAAATCAAGTTTTTCTCAAGCCTGGGAAACCTCCACATGAACTCTCCTCTTACAGTCCCATCAGTATACTTCCAATTCTATCCAAAGTGGTAGAGAAACTTCTTCTATTAAGACTACGTCCTCACTTAGGAACCAATAACCTAGTCCCTGACCATTCAATTGGCTTTAGACAACAGCATTCTACCATCGAACAAGTTAATAGAATCACCAGCTACATTGAGAATTGTTTCCAAGAAAAGAAATATCGTTCAACCGCCTTTCTAGACATCGTTCAAGCGTTTGACAAAGTCTGGCACGATGGAGTCCTATTTAAACTTAAACATTTCCTACCATATCCCTTCATCAATATCTTCAGATCTTATCTATCTCACCGCACTTTCCAAATCAAATATCAAAATGAATTATCTGAATTCCATCCAATCAAGGCCGGAGTACCACAAGGTAGTGTACTTGGCCCTATTCTGTACCAACCCTATACGACAGATTTACCAGAAACAGATAAAACAACCATAGCCACTTTTGCAGATGATACGGCCATACTAGCTTCGGATAACGACCCAAATGTCGTATCAAGACATTTACAAGAACATCTTACAATGATTGAAAAATGGGCCAAGAAGTGGAAAATAAAAATCAACGAAAAAAAATCAGTCCATATAACTTTTACCCTGAGAAGAAACAAATGTCCTACTGTGCACATCAAGAATAATCCAATATTATAAATGGGAAGTGGAAAATACTTAGGGATACATCTAGACAAACGTTTAACATGGAAGCATCACATTTTAGCCAAGAAAATGCACCTACAACTTCAAGTAAGAAAACTATACTGGATACTAGGATACCACTCAAAACTATCACTGGAAAATAAACTATTGCTTTATAAATCCATAATAATTCCAATATGGACCTACGGCATCCAAATCTGGGGCACAGCAAGCAAGAGTAATCTCTCTATCATCCAGAGATTTCAGTCCAAGACCTTAAGAATGATCGCAGCAGCGCCTTGGTTCATCCCAAACGCAGAATTACACAATGACTTAAAAATGCCCACTGTCTTAGAAAGAACAGAATTATTCAGCTCAAACTATCTCCAGCGTCTTGAAAACCATCCAAATCATTTAGCCCTCTACCTCCTTGACAATAGTGCAGATATCGTCTAACCAGAACCTCACTCATACAACATACATACAGATACTCAACAAGTAACTGAAACATTATCACCACCAAATTATCAATTCCAATTGCAGTCTACCTAAAATAATAATAATTGCTTTTTGTTATAGTACGAAGAAGAAGATGAAGAGTACCGATGGGATACCTTCACTACTAATCATTGTCATAATAATTCTACAATAGACATCACATTTACTTATTATTTTGTAAAAAATAGATTGTAAATTTATCTTAAATAAAAAATGAAAACGAGTATTCCTAAATACTTCACAGTTTCAACCCGCAAAATTACTTTATTAATACTATTTACGATGGGCTTTTTTTCTTCTCAAATGAAAGTTATATAAGCTGACTTGTTTTCGTTAATTTTTATTTTCCACTTGTCTCCTCATTCTTTGGTCAATACTAGATGCTCTTGTAGCTTTCTTGACGCTTCAATTGGATCATCATCCGTTGCTAATATGGCAGTATCATCTGCAAATGGAGCTATTGCCTTTTTCACTTTTCGGTAATAAGTATATCTGACGTGTAGAGCTGATCTAAGACTGGACCGGATTGGATTGGAAAGAAATTGGATAATTCGTTTGGTATTTAATTTGGAACGTTCGGTGGGAGAAGTAAGATCTGACGATACTGAGGTATGGATACGTTAGGGGAGCGTTGGATTTTGTAGAAGGTCGTTCCAAACTTTATCTAAAGCTTGAGTGATATCTCAAACTGCTCCTGAGCAGTATTGTTTTTCCTGGAATGTTTTCTCTATGAGTTGGTGATTCTATTATTTTTTCCAATAGCAGAGTGTTCTGATGCCAAATTGGTGGTCTGGAATTAGGCCGTTTGTTGTCAAGCAAGGTCGAAATGTACTTAGGAGAAGCATTTCGAATACTTCGGACAGAATTGGAAGAACACGCTGGGTCCATACGCTCAGGGTTCATGGGGAGGTTTACCTAGCTTTAAAAAGATTTGGATTTGTGCTACTTTCCTTTGCGCTGGATAATGTCCGGTACATAGGACACTGTTGAAGAGAACGGTGATAAATGCTGTTCCTTTGCGTGCTAGTTCATTTAGTGGTGTCCCGACGTCCGTCCGTCTGTCCGTCCGACTGTCCGTCTGTCTGTCTGTCTGTCCGTCCGTCCGTCCGTCCGTCCGTCCGTCCGTCCGTCCGTCCGTCCGTCCGTCCGTCCGTCTGTCTGTCCGTCCATCTGTCCGTCTATCCGTCCGTCCGTCCGTCCGTCCGTCCGTCCGTCCGTCCGTCCGTCCGTCCGTCCGTCCGTCCGTCCGTCTGTCCGTCTGCTTGTCTGTGTGTCTGTCCGTGCGTCCGTCTGTGAACACTACTAGTCTCTAAACCACAAGTACGATTTTCTCTAGATTGACGAATCCTATGTCGATCTAGCTCTAGTTGAAGCTTTGAAATTTTGAAAAACATTCTTTAAAATTTCAGGATACTTTACATGACGTCCCCCGGACATTTTCAAAATTTTCTCAAAAATGGTTCCAAATTTTTTCTCTAAATATCTTGTAAGATAAGAGCAAAATACACTTATAAAGGTGGCATAGGTCAGAATTTTACGGTTAACTCTGGATTTTCGAAAATTGCAAAAGTTTGCATTTTTCCGGCGTCTTCCTACTACAAAATAGAAGACATGGAATTTTCCTTCAAATGAAACTTATTGTGAATAAATAGTTCTTTAAATTAGATCATGTATATTTTTTGGAAGTTTTAGTAGTTTTCGTGTAATAGTACGTGCAATATTTGCAATTTTAACAAATTAAAAATCAAGATTTTCTCACAATCGGCTCCAAATTTTTGGTAAGGTTAGTGCCAAACAAACCCTATGCCGTGGCATAAACGCCATATCGCTGTATTCGTTTTTTCAAAATTTTTAAAAATGAAATTTTTTGAGGGTTTTTTACAGTCTCTCACGTCTGTAAAATTTACATTAACGGCTATTTCTTCACATTATTATATTTATGAGAACATGTGCTTTAAATAATGTCAAATAAAGTTTTTCGAAAATTCAACAGTTTTTTGTAAAAATCCCGCCTTTTTTAGAAACGCTCAAACGCCATTTTCTCAAAAATGGCTCCAATTTTTTTCTTCAAACTTTAACAACGGATAGTGATAATGGCACTATTTAACATGGCGTAAAGTTCATATTCATGTATTCTTTTGTTTTTTCAAAAATTACACAAATGATTTTTTTAAAATATATCTCACGCCGTTAATATGCACATTTCAATGAATTTGTTTACATTATTGAATTTGTGAGTAGAAGTTCTTCAAATTACTTCAAATGAAGTTGTTCGAAAAGTCAATAAATTCCAGTGAAAAAGAGCTTCAAATTTAGCATTTACAGTAACGCTTAACGCCATTTTCTTAAAGACAGCTCCAAATTTTTCGATGAAATTTGCTATTTAGGAGAAGATTTTAGTCTTCTTTAATATTTTTAAAATAATATTTCGGTTTTACTATTTGGGAACCGAAAAGTCAAAAAAATGTACTTTGGGCGGCGATAGATGGCAGCTGGCAAGAAGGGAGGGCAAGACTGTACAGTACCAGTCCACACCAAGCAAATTAGAAAACTTTACTACGAGAAAGTCTGTGCCATTCTGTAGCACCTCTAGCTTAAATTTTTATTATTTCTTTACGGGTAAAATATTTGATTCGTCATGCCATTTGTGAAGGTGATTCTAAGTATTCTTGACTTTCATCCGGTTGTTTTAAAGTTTTTGGTGGATGGTTCTGATAAACGTCAGTAAAGTATTTTGCAACTACTTCTATTTTTTCTTTGTTACTACTCGCATATTCGTTGTTTTCCTTACAAATGAAAGGTGAAGCTTTACTAGGTCGTTTGGATTTTCTTATGGCTTTAAATAAACAATATTTAGAGGCTTGAGTTGCAGAGAGATTGGACACGGAATTTCGAAACTTACCATCGTTGAAGGTGTTAAGTATACTGGATAATTGCCTGGTGACTTTGTTGTAGTTGGTTTTATCAGCTGGGTATCTTGTCCTGTGCCATATTTTTCTAAGTTTTCTTTTTTCCTGCATTTTTTTCAGAATATAGAAATGATAATTATCACAGGTGCTGTTATTCTCTCTTCGTGGAGTGGCATGCCACGCTGCTTTTTGTGTGCTTTCAGTTATAATCTCAGTATCTTCATCGAAGTCTTCTTGTGATCTCAAGGGCGTTCGAATGCTTGGAGAGGTGGATATCCAGTTATGGTGCATATTTCAATCCGTGTGTTTATTTACTGGTACTAATGGTGCAGGGCTCAAAAAATTTTTATTGCTGTTATAATGATGGGTGAATGATGTGATGACAGTTCATGAGAAGCTTCGGTAGACAAGTAACGTGGTGAAATTCCTTCAGTTAAAAAGAAGTCAATTAGATCTCGTATTTTGTTAAAGTCAGTTGGCCAGGAAGTTGTTTCTCTCGTAGAGATGGTTAGTAGTTGCAACAATGTTACCGCTTTTTGTAGTTCGCGCCCTCTCTAAGTAATGAGTGTCGGTACCCACTGCATGTGTTTGACATTTTAGTCTCTTCCGCATAGAAAACGAGTGCCAAGGCTATTGAAAAATATTTCAAAATGTGCCCTATCTATATTGAATTTCGGAAGACAATAGATAGCACATACTTTAAGTGGTCCTTGGCTTTGTTATTGTAGTTGCTTGAATGGCTTTACATTGAAATGCCATTCTTCATGGTGTTTGATATTACGTTTAATCAATATTGCCCTACCCCCGTGCGCTTTACCATCCGAATGTTTTGTATCATACAGTGTATAATCTGACAGTTTAAAATATTTCTTCTCTGTGAAGTGAGTTTCCGAAATCAAGAGTGTATAAATTTTAGTTTTTGAGAGAAATACTTACATTTGTACTCAAGTGATTCAATGGAAAAGGTTGCTGACAGGATTATAACCGCACGACGAGAATTAAGAAACTTTGAACGGGGAATGGTAGTTGGAGCTAGACGCATGGGACATTCCATTTCGGAAATCGTTAGGTAATTCAATATTCTGAGATCCACAGTATCAAGAGCGTGCCGATAATACCTACTTTCAGGCATAACCTCTCACCAGGGACAACACAATGGGCTTAATGACCAAGTGCAGCGGCGTGTTCGTAGAGTTGTCAGTGCTAACAGTCAAGCAAGACCGCGCGAAATAACTGCAGAAATCAATTAAGGACGCACGAGGATTGTCTTCGTTACAATAATGAGGCGAATTTTGGCATTAATGGTCTATGACAGCAGAAGACCGACTCGAGGGCCTGTGCTAACAGCACGATATCGCCTGCAGCGCCTCTCCTGGATTCCTGACCATGCCGATTGGACCCTAGACGACTGGAAAACAGTGGCTTGGTCAGGTGAGTCCCGATTTCCGTTGATAAGAGTTGATTGTAGACTTTGAGTATGGCGCAGACCCAGATCCCACGATTGAAAAATGCAAATATGTTCATAGTGCGCGTGCGGGCTAAATTCACATACTCAGAACGTTACTCAAATCAGGCGTCATGCAAGGCTCCACGGAAGAAGACTCCACCCACTATCATTCACATCTATGGTTATGGAACAGCGACTTTTTAGATATTATCGCTATGGAAAGAACTGCTGTACTGTAATATATGTACTACACTATATTATTGCCGTTTTCGTGAAGACTGGTTTTGTAAAAAAATGTAATTTATTGCAGTATTATACAAGATTTTTATTTGTTATTAAGCGGTGTGCGTTATTCGTTTTGAAAAACCGTTTTGAGTGGTTTTGTTCAGCACCATTTTTACCGCTGCGGGCAACTAGTTAAATTAAAAATAATTAGCAGAAAACCCTCTCTCGAGAATATAGAATTTTATACATTGATTCGATTTAATCGTGGATTATCTGTATTTGGTGAAAACTCTCTTATTGAGTAACATCTAAGACAAGAAAGGAGAAACTACTTTTGTAATTATTTTGAGTAAAAGCAGAAAACGACATTTTTTACGACAATTATTTACAGCGATCTAATTTTGACTTCTCCTCGATAAGCCTTGTAAGCAAAATCCAGCTTTTGTTTTCTTGATTCAGGCAAGAGTGCCTAAATGCCATTTTCTTTAGCATAAGATACACAATCTTTTTTCTCGAGATTCTTTCAAATATATCTAACAATAGTTTTTTACTTAACGAGTTTAGAAAGTGAATCTTTGGCGCACGTGTCGAGGGATGAGGCGACGATAAGAGCCAAGTCCGGTATTTTGTAACGCGTACGCCAAAGATACACTGGTACGAGTTGTGTACATTATATTTTTTAGAACGAATTCACAAGTACTATGTACTCATGGGATCTCGATATGCGGGGCGGTAGGCACGTTGATTCACGTACGACAATGTTTTGTTTACTTTCCAGTACCCAATTGTTTTATACGGCCATGTCTTCCTTCCTGTACGCGTACCACAAAGAAACAGATCCCAAAGAATAAACAGCGAAGGTAAATACTAGTTTCCATGCATGAGTGCGGAAAATTAATTTATTTCCAAATAACAAGAACTAGAATGGCCCTTGATCCAGGAGAAGATGCCACGGTACGCAATCACTCTCGTCTAATGGTCTTCTGACCTACTCATAGTAGCTGCAGCCAACGGATCATTCACAAGAGGGCGAGTTTGAGGGCAACAGGACGATACGTAATAATTTTATGCAGGTGCAACACACAAACAAGTCCAAAGATTCTATTGGCCAAAATGGAAAAGGAAGGAAAGCGAAGCAAAAACGCGAGGTCGAGTGACAGAGCCGAGCAGAGGCCGCCCGCTGATCACACGCCCCCGGGGCTCCCCAAAGTAGTCCAGCACGCGGCTATAAAGCTACAGAGAATAATTTTAACGAGATGCTTCGGCCAAGGAGAACAAAGAAATGGCTGCAAATTTACTTCTCTCTTTGGCCAACTGTTCCTTTTTCCACATCGAAATAATCTTGAAACAAGCCGACCTAAAAGGAATTTTATTTCCATTTTTTTACGAGTGGTTACTGTAATGAACTCAACATATACAAAGTTTAAATGCGCTAATGGCAACGGTTACTAAGAACAAAAGCGAACGCGGGGCGGAGGGGGTTGGAGGGGGAGTGCGGGCTGGCCTGGTGGAGCCGGGAGCAAGAAACTTGTCTTCGCCCGCCACTTGAAAAGAACATAAAAACAGAGATCACTCATTAAACCGAGTATTGTAGGGCACGGAATATAAAAGATTTTTGCATTTTTTTGTGTTAGTATATGTTTTTCTTAACCGAGTTAATCACACTAATTGCACGGAGTAGTTAAAATCAATCACAAACAGTCGACTTAGCCGCTGTAGTTCAAGTACGCCTAAATAAACGAATTTAACCGGATACTGTTTTAACTCAATGAAAATTCGCTGATTAGCTATGAGTGTGCGACAACGAGGAAGGCCGTCTTTCACACTTCACAATTCCCCTTTTTATTTTTGGGGTGTAGTATTTTGCCTCGACTCGGGGTATTATATTTTGCGCCAATCTGAGATTCCATACATAATGATGATTAGTCACACGAGTAATACCATATACTGTCCAATGTGTATCGTTCTTAGTCTTTATGTGACACGGTGTGACACACTGGCGGGTTTCGGTGGAGGGAAAGGCGTAAGGACCATACATTTTTTCGTAACTTTATCCAATTTGTTCAAAACAATTGACTCAATCATATTCCAATGTAGTTGTATTCTTCAAACCGAGCGAACGGCACTTAAAGATGAATTTCACGCTGTAAATTAGTGATTCTAAAACTGCGTTTTCTCGACGGATACACAATATTATAAAACTACATAAACCTGAAAAAGTGGTTCCAAACAGCATTTTTTCTCCACGCTGGGATTTCTCCATGCTCGATATTTACTATACCCCTACACTACCAACCTCGCAACTAAACTCAATCTTACCTAAGCTTAAAAAAAAGTTGAACATTTTGGATATAAGCTTTGTTCTACAATTGGGAAGATGTTGCCCGGTGGCAAAATGCAGAAACATGAAAGTACAATTACAATCACAAGTAAAAAAACAAAAACAAGATAAAACAAATTATCTTTTTCATTATCTAGACATGGAGATGACATTTACATTCATATACTACAAATGAAAATACATATATACTAACATTTAGATAAATAAACTATATTATACAAAAATGCATACATACAAACATACACAGGCCAAGGAACCTTCGCATACACACCAGCCTGCACCTATTCGCTCATATTCTGACAAACATGGATAAACATTTTTACCTAACACCACAGAATAGTAATATAAATACTTATAATAATTATTACATTCCTAACACGTAAAACATTCGTTACCATAAAAAATACCAACGTTTGTCAGAATAGCCTGTAAAAAGACGTTTTCGACTAGCGAAACAGACTAAAAGAAATTAAATGACTTCACTTCACTACACCGCATGTCACTTTACCTAAATATTAACAGTTCAATACTTTTTAACTGTAGACTAGCCATAATTGCACATTCCACTTCACTTCAATTCACTACACGTTTTCACCATATTGACTAATTTCCTATATTTTTTCTAAAACCTCGGGCTGAGTAAGGAAAGGGCTCAATAACTGCCGCAGGCTAATTGTTCCAAATTCCAATTATTCTGTTTACAAAGGAGAATTTGTCTACGTCCGTTCTTTGTATTCTTGTTTTAATTTTATATTTGTGATCAACTCTATTTAAATTATCTAGTTGATCTAGCTTTTGATTTGCAGTTATCAAACATTTAGAGATTTTCATTTACATTATTTCAAAATTTACTATTAAAGATTTATTTTATTAAGGGTAAAAATCTCAATATTAATAATAAAAATAACATTGCCTTTGCAATGTTATTTTTCAAAATTTTTGAAAATAGATTTCGCCGAAAACGGTACTTGCATAATTTTTAGAGCATCTATCACAGCAATGTTTTTAATTGACATTTTTGAGATTTTTTTATTAAATTACCTTTTCTTCAAGCAAAAATTACTAAAAAAATATACATGATCTTATTTAAAGATCTCTCAGATTTCAATAACAAAATAACCTAACATCAATATTGTACTTTTACAATAATATTTTTTTTCAATTTTCGAACATATAGTATATCAAGAGGTCGCCGCAAAAATGGGGCCTGAATCATTTTTAAGCGTGTATCATCCTATATTATGTAATTGTTCAGTAATTTTGAAAAAAAATTATTTTAAAATTGCCTATATATCACACAAAATTATGCAAAAACTATTCATATTTTCGAAAAATTGTACATGACTTCATTTAAAGATGTCTTTGGAGAACATACTTCATGAAAGAAAAAATCTCTATCATCAATGCTGTAGTTATTAGGAAACAACGAAAAAATGTTGAACTTGTGAAACGTTCGAAAATTCATTTATTATAACGAAAATAGACCTAGGCAATTTTTAAGTGGCCTGTGTGCTATCTGAGATTAAAGTTAAATTAATAAGTTTGGAGCCATTTTTGAGAGAATTTAGAAAATGTTGAGACTTTACAATTCGCGTAATATACCCGCAAAATTTAAAATATCCGTTTCAAACTCAGAGAGACTGAAATTTTTTCCCAGATCGATTAAGAAATTTAAAGTTTGGAGAAAATCGTCCTATGGAATTATTGTCCTTATATTCTAGAATTCAATTGTTGAAGTATCCTTTAATTTTTTAGATAATCAAATTAAAAACCATCAAAACTTGATGAAAAATCAGTCTGTATTCATTGAGTTAGATGAAGGTTAATATTGTTACATCAATGTTTCATGAACTATCCATTCACATCATCAAGTTAAAATCTGATAAAATGTTTCAACAATAAAAACTCGTCGTTTTCCGGCGCACGATTATATAACTTCCTCTTCTTACGGCTAAAATCATGAAAAACGATCAGGATATTTTGAACTCAAATAATAAAACAAAAGCAATGTGGAATATAATAAAAAATACTACCAAATCAACTAGAAAACCCGTAGAGAATGTTGTTTTAAAATATAACGATATAAATGTAAACGATCCGACAACAGTGGCTAGTCTCTTTAACCAATACTTTTCGAGAATTGCTGCCGATCTCACTAAGGGTCTTCAGGCACAAAATTCAAAAACAGACAGTTCACCCAAAATTTTAGACACGATGTTCGTTTCCGAAACTCCTTCCTATGAAATTCTCAAAATAATCGGTAAACTAAAAAATAAATATTCGTCCGGTTTAGATGAATTCCCAGATTCTTTGTTAAAGACTTGTGCGTATGCCATTATACACCCGTTAACTCACATATTTAATGCATCTTTATGCACTGGAACGTTTCCAGATATTTTCAAAACAGCTAAAATTAAGCCGCTCTTCAAAAAAGGCAACAAAAATGAAATTCAAAATTATCGGCCCATTTCTCTTCTATCAGTTTTTTCAAAAATATTAGAGAGACTTTTTTACGTACGAATGGAAACCTTTCTCACTAAACACGACGCGCTTTGAGATTGCCAACATGGATTTAGAAAATCAAAATCAACGGAAACAGCTATATTTTCTTTTCTTAAAGATGTCGCCTCATCATTAGATCAAAACGAGGCACCTATTGGATTATTTTTAGATCTCTCAAAAGCTTTTGACATCATTGATCATGACATTTTACTTTCAAAATTACCTTCATATGGAATCCGTGGTATTGCTCTAGATTGGTTATGTTCGTACCTTAAACAACGATCTCAGAAAGTTGAAATACCTTACTGGAATGATGGAACATTACGTACGCACCTTTCCGACTCTTTGCCCATTGCACGTGGAGTTATATTTTTAATAAATACAACTGAATACCTGCTAAATTATCATAACACATTTAAATACCTTTTACCACAATGCAGAGCTTAACATTGTATAAGAAATTTCCACAGCTAACTACTAATTAACACATTATACATTTGACAATGACAAACTACAACGGGCCGCCCAAAACACGAACATTGTAATCTCGACTCTGCCCTTCTGGTACAACAAACCAGCACTGTGCAAAGAAATTAGACACGCAAACAACTAATTAAAACTGCATCTGAGAGGCAAACATGTTAAATTATTTGAGCTTAACTTTCTCTCAGAAAAACACTTTACCCGGCATGGTCTTCACTTGAACCTTGTCGGAAAACATGCACTCGGTAGCGAACTTGCAAAACACTTCCTTGCACATCAGCAGTATCCTACCCAAGACTCACCTACATCTCCTAGTTCTCTCCCATCCTCCGGAACCCCTTTGGACCCAATTACCTTATCCCCTGAACCTAATCCGTGTACTACCTCTCCCATTATTCATTCCCCTACTTCTGTAACCCCTCCTTCCTCACCTCCTAACACTGCTAGGACACGATACTTCCTTCGACCACGCACTCGAGGTAAAAATGAGATAAATAAATAGCAACTACAGTCAAATGCAGCAGAAAAGGATCCGTGTAGGTACATGCAAAAGATTCAAATAATGCATCATAATGTGCAATCTTTTTCAAATAAAATTGAATTCATCGAGGCAGCATTACAGTGTAATCTGAGTCAAATAGATGTTCTTTGCTTTACAGAACATTGGTTATCTCATAATGATCTAAACACACTCCAAATTCCTAATTTTTACGTTGCAGGATCTTATTGTAGAGCGAGGGAATCAAATAAGGGAGGAGGTTCGTGTATTTACGTAAGAAATAATATTGATTCTACCTTCTTGTCAGAATTCAATTTATATGCAGTTGAAAAAGCTTTTGAAATAACAGTCGTACATCTTACTACGCTCAAAATTATCTTACTTTGCATCTACAGACCTCCAACAAAGCAAGCTTTAGATTATTTAAATTTCTTAGAAAATCTAGAGATAACTCTGAACAAAATTAGTAGTCTCTCTTTTAAATCCATTGTTGTATGTGGAGATTTCAATATTGATTTTCTGAGCGAATCCCAAGAAGAGCAGTTTCTCAATTTAATTCATTCTTTTAATTCAGATATTACAGTGAACGTACCTACACGGAATACTCTTAAATCACAAACTGCAATAGATCAAATTATAATTAACAAAACCACAACTAGATATGAAATAATAACGAATAATCTAGGTTACAGTGACCACGGTACACAAATTCTTACAATTACTAATAACATGAATACTGACACAATAAATAAAACACGCTTTTGTCAAATGCTTTTGACAAGGCACATGTCAAATGTGCGAAACGTTAAGCAGCAATAAATGTCTATGAATTATACATCTTAATTCCTGGTATCATCGTATCATCGTAGATTGATCCTATTTGGTCCAATAAATTTGAAAAAGAACCATCTTTCTACAATATTATTATTATTATTATTATTATTATTATTATTATTATTATTATTATTATTATTACTTTTTCATTTTTCAACTATTAATAGGTAAATTGTTGGGAAGGTATTCTGAAACTCAAGAAAGCCTGCGCAGATAATTTTTCTCCCCCATACGTCACAGTTTTTTACGGTTTTTGACTAAATAAATAAAAAATAAAAAGTACATCCAACATTCTGTGGTACGGTGTAATAATGAACAATTTCCAATTACCTTGAGAAATTAGTTCAATGTTATCTTTAGATACATGTATTTTGGAAAGCTCTTCATGAATAATGTTGACCCGGCTGCTGTTCTTAAATTTACTCACTGTCAAGATCCTCGGATCCAAATTGACCCATATAAGTTTATGTTGCAGGTTATTTACTTTTACAATGACCATATTTAGTATACATAGGAAATTAAAATTATACACATTTATTTAATTTTTAATATTGTTCAATACTGTAAAATAACGGTCCCTGTTCTCCAGGGCTGTCAACAGAGCACGTGCGTGCTCGGCGCACTCTTGCACTTGCGAGGGCACGCAGCGCCCGAGGCGAAGCCAAGCCCGCGCTCCGATATCTCAGGGATGCACTACTGTGCAGGTCATATCATGTTTCAGTCTGAATGGATTCTTGATTTCTTGTGCATTAAGCGCGGACGTAATGCGCTTGGTTTAATATGCAGAAAGTATTTTATAACAAAAAAAGAGTAGGTTTAAAAGGTATTACGAAATCTTTCAAGGAGACTACAAAACTTTTGTTGGAGAAGATCGGCAAAAATGTGGTGACACTTCTAAATAGAACGCTTCATTATTTAAATTTTGGCCTAAGTTTAGGTTATAGCAAATCCAGAAATAGTATTACGTTTCATTACTCTATAATATTTGAAGTGTTTTTATCACGTGCATTATCCTCCGAAAGATATGCACAACGTATTTCTTTAAAAGTTTATTTTCAATAATAGTGTGTTTTTCTGAAATTGTTATATAATACCTATCTAATGTAATATATATTTTGGTTTATATTTACTTTTTTACAAATATTCATTTGAATTATTTGTAATTACCGTTAATAGTTCTCATAAACTGCATTCTCTAAGTAGAAGTGTGCGTTAATATTTCCTTGGTGTAACGATCAATGCTTGTGTAAATGGAGTTCCTGTTTAATGTCAGTTTCCGTTAAAAACTTGTAAATTTTAATAAACGACTCTTTATGATTTATCTTATGAACCCGTATGTTTCGCCCATCTCGCCACATTCGCACGAATGCTTCCCGCCTGTGACACAAGTCACTTGGGTGAGCCGATATCCCCGCGTGCCCCTAACAGTTACGAAGGCGATTCGCGTGCTCGTTCGTCTGAAGGCCCTGCTGTACAATGCGAGGTGGTAAAATGTAATGTAAAGTAATACCCCGAGTAACAGCCCGTGACCCAAATATAGAAAAACTCTATTACACAATATAAATGTGATTGCCATTATTTTTACATGTGGGTCAATCCATTTTAAGTGGTCCACAATTTAATAAATTGGTCGCTCGACCATCTCAAAAAAAAAAATCATATTTTGTACATAAATTATAATTTACATTTTACATTTATTTGAACTGCAATTGGGTATGACCCGGTGGCAGTTAATTAACAATAATTACAATAATAATAACACTTAACATTAATAATAACAACAATATGAATAATAATAATATCAATAATAATAACAATATTAATAATAATAACAATAATAATAAAGGAGTACAATACAAGTCGAGCATGCAATAATCCTACTATCACAAATATTAAGTATTATAACAAATATTTCAACTCGTATGATATATAATAATTATAATTATATATCGGTGATGCTAAAATTTAATACAAGCTACATAAATATTGGCTAAATTTATTGTTTTTAATTCATTGATCGCGTTCACTACAATTCACTGCACGACACTGCACTGCACAACACTACACTACACTACACTACACTACACTGTTATTGCTTTGAGTTACACTGACCAGCACTTCACCGCGCTTCACAGCACTTCACAGCACTTCACTGCACTTCACAGCACTTACTCATTTAATGTCTATTACTATCATATTGTTCTAACTTATTTCTAAAACTTCGAACACTTAGAGGAAAAGCTTTGAAAATTGTTGCAGGTAAACTGTTCCAATCTTTAATTGTTCTATTACAAAAGGAAAATTTCCCAAGATCTGAATTTTGTTTCCTTGTTCGAATTTTGTGAGTGTGATCGCTTCGGCCGAAATAATTTGGTTTTTCTAGTCTAACCTGAATTTCCTTCCAAGCTGTTTGACCTACGTACGATTTATAAAGAGCGCAAAGCCTCGCCCTTGTTCTTCTCATTTCTAGAGGTTCCCATGCCTTTTTATCGCGTTAGTTCTATAGGTAAACTTATTCGCTTTTCTCTGTATTCTATCTAGATTTTTCCGGTGCGACTTTCTGTATGGATCCCAACATGCCACTCCGTATTCCATGAGAGGGCGAACCAGCGAAAAATATGCTAATTCTTTTGCGTTTGCAGAGCTGTTCTTTAGAATTCGCATTACAAAATGCAAAGACTTCCACGTTTTCCTAACTACCTGATTTATATGCTTCTCCCACCCTAATTTACTATCTATATGAATGCCTAAGTACTTGCATGATGAGACTCTTGGGATGATGACCTCACCTAAACGATCGTCTGGTTCCTCATAATTTCGTCCCCGCCCGAACGTTATTGTTTTGCTTTTCGATCCGTTAATTCCCATGTCATTTTTTTCAGCCCAATCACGTAAATGTTCTAATTCCTGCTGTAATATTTGTTCGTCAGCGCTACTTTTGATTTTTCGGTATATAACACAATCGTCTGCAAATAAACGCACCTTTGATTGTATGTTAACATGGAGATCATTTACGTACGCTAAGAAAAGTAATGGCCCTATGACACTTCCCTGTGGAACCCCTGAAGTAACAATACCCGTAGTCGAAAACTGAGTGCCAATTCAAACTTTTTGTTTCCTGTCTCTAAGAAATTCGCTTACCCACTTCACAACTCTAGCATCAATTCCTGAAGCTAATAATTTCCTGATAAGTATGTTATGCGGTACTACGTCGAATGCTTTCGCAAAGTCGATTACGATTGCATCCACCCTCCCACCCGCGTCAACTTCGTCAGCTAGATCTTGCAAAAGAGAAACGATTTGGCTTTCGCACGAATATTTACTTCTAAACCCATGCTGTCCGAGAAACATCCAGTTCGCTTTTTCCCATTCGCGGCGAATGTACCCGGCTATTAAATGCTCCATTATTTTGCATACTACTGATGTGAGCGATACTGGTCTATAATTACAAACTTTCGTTTTATCACCTTTTTTGAAAATAGGGACCACTATAGCTGTCTTCCAATCGTCTGGTAAACTTGCATTATTGATTGAAACATTGAATAATCTTAACAAATACGGCAATACTGCCTCCCCACCGAGTTTAATAAAATCTGTCGAGATGCCGTCTGGTCCGCGTGATTTACCGTTTTCAGTGATTTTATACGTTTGCGGAGTTCCCATGCATGAAGCTTGAACTGGTTTTCTATTGGAAAATAATGAACTTGCTCCTGCGCCCGTTTTGGTTTGAATACTGATACAAAATACGCGTTGAACGCATTTGCTTTCGCTTGGTCGCCGTGCAATGGCGCGTTATCTGCGTCTAGAATTTCCTGAATTTCTTCCTTATTCCCCCGGCGTCTGCGGACATATTTGTAAAAGTCTGACCAATTATTTCTTCCTGTCTCCAAAATATTTCTTAAAAATAATTCATGCGCAATTTTCTTTTCTTTTTCTAATTCCCTGTAGAATTTTTTAAAAGTTATCATGTCAGCAATGCTGCGTGTCTCCTATTAAATGCTAGTCTAACTTTTCTCTTTAAACGCCGTACCGCCCCGTTATAATATTCAGGATCAGGATTACTTTTCAGTATTTTGCAAGGAACGAACGTATCTAAAGCTGTTTCTACGATTGTTTTAAAAGCCCCCATTGTTCCTCCATACCCCCTTCTGTTCTTAGAAAATAGTCGTATTTTTCCCTTAAGAAACTACGTAAACCTTCGACGTTTGCTTTTCTATATTGCCTGACTATCGTTCCTTTCACCTTAGGTCGCGTAATTACATTTGTTTGTACCACATTACATTTGTTTG
>BLKR01015821.1:0-48541 GCA_011170035.1 Teleogryllus occipitalis | reverse complement strand
AATCTTTGATACAAGCGCTGTTGGATTTCGAGAATGTGTGCCTAAATGATTATTATACATATCAGAGGAACTAAATTGGATTCATCATTGGAACGTAGCAACCAGTAGCAACAATTGCAAATTGCCCAAATTTCCATATCGTGGCCCCATCAAGTCGCCCTTAAATCGTTTCGCGATCCCTAGACTGTAGGCCCTAGAGGACCGCGGACTGTAGTTTGGGACTGCATTACTGATATTAAAGGAAATTTGAAAATGGAAAAGCTTAAAATTTACCATTAAAGAAATTGTTCTACTACTTATTATAATGAATCATTACTATCGAAGTTTGATTTCGCCATTTTTGACGAAACGGTTATACCTAGTGGTTTGTAATAGATTTTACATTGTGTAGTTTTAATATATTTTGTAGATTTAAATTTTATTCATTAAATAAAAATACCATGCTGTGTGCCATATTTATTTCTAGGCATAGGCAAAGAGAAAGATTACGCCTATATATTCTATCATTTCTAATATTTCGTGTGCAGATGATCATGGTGGTAGCATTTAGATGATAGCATGATAGTGTACGGATCATGACGAGTTATTGATGTCGCAAGATGACTGATTGTAGAAGAAATTATAGTTGATATTGATTGGTTGGGCTGTGGGGAGCCATTCTCTCCACAACCACATGATGATAGTTCCCATCCTTACGCAGGGTACGAATACTTCGACCCCTCATTCTTGGACGCTGCTCCAAGCCCCTGCGGCACCGCAGCCGATAGATTTTTTCCCCTAGGGCTTTTATCCAGCCGACAGCCGGTTGCCCTTTACGTCCCGAAGGGACGCATATTCGACCATACACTAGACAAACACTTGCGGGCTCCTCTGATCTGGGGTCAGCAAACGCGAGGCCCTCCGCGACAACACACACTAAGTCAATGGACAAACAGCCATGCCCAAGGCGGGACTCGAACCCGCGACCCTTCGGACCGAAGCGCTGAGTCGGTACTCGCTCTTAGCCACCTCGGCCATCCAGGTAGCCGATAGATACAAGTAGAAAAAAAACTTTGGAAGATAAGCGTTGAGAAGGAATATACCTTGAATGAGAACAAGAAGCATGAATGTTTACCATCATTGCAATGATTAAAAACAAGGTCACTGTTTTTAGGTTGTTCTTTTAATTTTCTAAAACATGAAGCTGGAAATATAGAAACTGGCAACATTTGACGAGAGGATTAATTAATTTCAGCATTCAAATATTCGCTACGTATTTTATTATAGCACTATCTTCCCTATTCAGGGGTGTACTTTACTTTTGATTGACAGAGATAAAATGTATTCTCATCGCTGCAGAAATTGCGGATGTGTTATGAACAACTGTAATGACGACACCGTACGAAGTTAAATTGATTAGATGCATCACCAGCGTATAATAGAGAAAACCGAGCGATTACGTGCCAGGTCTTATGTAATACGTTGCCACATTTCCCATTCGTTCAAGATTTTTCGTATTTGAAGCGCACGGAAGAAAGAGATGCGAGAAGTTTAATGATGACATCTAAAGGTACAAAGAGATACGAATATAGACGTTTCGCTTTTTACCGCCATCTGGAGTCCCTTCCCCCGCCGCCTCCGGCGCGCTCCCGCGGCGCTCGCTTCACGCCTCATCGCTGGGGGAAAAAATTTGCCGAGGGGACGGCCCCACTGCAGGCGCACCACGCGCGGCTCGGCGTTCTGCGAAGCGGCGCGACGCAGCGGCTGGGGCTGCCACACAGTGGGCCACTGTCGTGATGGGCAGGACGAAATCCGGATGTATCTCAACCATTTACAACATTCTCAGGACGACTTGGATTGTCGATGATATTGAACCTCCCTTCAAAATTTACGATTACAGTCACTTATTGACTGTTTTTACTCATCATGTAAATATACGTACTGTTAGGAACTATTCAAGAACATATTTTGCAGTGCTTCTGATTTGCAACGCGAGGACCCAGGGTTCGAGATCCGGCGGTGACCGGATTTTCGACACTTGGTACACAACTACGTCGAATTCAGTTGCTGTTTGGTGGAGAATTGTAGCGGCCAGCTGCTCTGATCGGTAGTCTTCCGTGGTTTCTCCGATCAACAACAGACGAATGCTGGAGCAGTACCCTACCAGACATCCTACGAACCGCGCGCGATCTTTTCCTCGTCCTATCATAATCCCTTACATACACACACTTACATGCCCTACCCTATCACACATGTCGGGAGACCAGACGGGGATTTAGAGCTTGTCCCGGCTGTGGCGGTGCCCCGCAGGTGGGTGACACCTGGTTGGAGAAATACCAGCCGAAGTGTAGGTGATAGCCGGATCACGCTATCCATAGGGGGAATAACTGCCACCGCCCGTGACAAAGACATACATTATACTTACGGGACTTATGACCGCTTTTGACGCGCCCGTAAACATCAATCAATCAATTATGTTCACCTTTGGCAATTCTCGAAACGTTAGAGAGTTTAACGAAAATGAGACAGGCAATTTTTCAAGCGTATCTTCTTCCATTCGAGAAAAGAATTATTCAAATTTTCGGAGCCATTTTTGAGAAAAGTTTGAAAATTTGAGCCTTCCTATATTGTACGTCCAAAATCACAATAGAACACCGAAATAGGCTTCTGGTGTAGGGGTAACGTGAATTGCGTGCTAAATATGAGGACCTGTGTTTGAATTCTAGTCTGAAAAAATTGCTGGTCAGAAACACTTTGGCAGCTTCAAGTAGTAATATAATATTGCGTACTCATTACAAATTACGTGAGAAAGTATTTGTTGTAGAACAATAAATTTCCTTCGGCTCTGCTTTTCTGACCGGATTGCTATTTCTCATTGAAGTTTTTTGCTTTTCAATTTATTTTTCATTCCAAGTTCGATATAAATTTATCCAGAAAATTCAGACTGCGACCCCTACATCAATAACATTTTGAAAAAAATAGTTCTCCGTTCATTCTTTTCGAACAGTGTTCATGCTCTTAGAAAGCTGGTGTCAACACCTTTATTTACATTATAACAGATATTAACTTGTGGTATATTACATTTATTTCGTTGGAATAATACATATTTGAAAGTAAAATTATTTTTTTCTAGCACTTTTCCCTGAAACCACACATAGTTGCAAATTCCCCAATATTAATTTCAACATTGCGAGTTCTGTTTGGTTTGAAATTCTGAGGAATACACAGTTTGTTTTTCTTCTGAGTTCCCACTATTTTCAATCCTTTATGAAATAGTGGTTTTACTCATTTCAGTTTTCACAATCTCATTCTCTACGTAGATACTAGTTATCATCACTTGCTTCGGAAGCTTTTCAAATGTCTTAATCATTCAGTTCATTACTAGACATTTCTCAAAATGATGGATGATTGATTCATTGATTAAAAATTCCGGGGGCGTCAACTTCTGAGGTCATTACTCCCGTAAGTGTAGTGCATGTTTGTTATGGTGCGAGGTGGCAGTGATCTTCCTCCGTTGGATGGCGAGATCCGGCGCCTACCTACGTCAGCTTGCGGAAATTTTCCTCAACCAGGTATCTCACACCAGCGTGGCACCGCCTCAGCCGGCACAAGCTCTAAACTCCCGATTGCCCTCCTGACATGTATGTGAGGCAAGTGCATGGGAGTGTGTGTTTGTATAGTGTAGTGCATGTGTTGTATTTCACGTATTTTATGGCAAATTTCCAGCAACATAATGTATTGTATGTCTAGAATTAAGTTTGTATTATCATCTGTATATTCCAACACACCTTTCTCTAGTTTGTTTTACAGATCGTATAAAAATTATTCACAAATACTCTTCAAGACATTGTTGTCACTGATTATCATTAGATTATCCATTGTTATATGATTAGCACTACAAAATTCTAATAATTCAAAAAGTATTGTACATAAAAGAGAGCAAGTTGCATTTTAAAGATCCTCGTGAATGGCGAAATAAATTCCCTGCTCATAGCTACTACAGAAATGTCACAAGGGCAGGTAGATTTCGAATATTGCCTAAATAATTATTTGTAATTCACGATTTTTTAACGGAGTAGTTTATACATTTCTTGTGTATCATTGGAAACAAACAAAATCTTTATTGGAAGCGTTTAAAAGTTTGACATAAGTGAAACTTATTATGTTAATAAATTCTTTAAGTATAACTTTGACATTTGAAAATCAACAGAATTAAAATAATTAATTCCGTACTACAAAACTGAGCGAAGTAAATATGGTTTCCTTTCAGATTTAGAGTTATCATTATTATCAACTATGCAATAAAATGTGGGAAATTAGAAAAATATCTTAATGTTACCTTCATTAAGCTACATTGACCTACAACAAAATACTTCACAAATGTATCATTTCACCGCGCAAGCATTCCCAGTACTGCATCTCATCTCGCTTCACTCTACTGAACTGTAATGTCTCTCGCACATATACTTTTCATTCCAACTCGCACTCGCAACACAATATTGCACAAGAATTTATTATTATTATTATTATTATTATTATTATTATTATTATTATTATTATTATTATTAGCAAAATAGTTCGTATTTTAACAAAAACTCTCGCTATCTCCCACGACATAACATGCTATATACGTGCAAGACTAATGACCTTTGTAATTGACACCCGGAAACACAAAATATAATCAATGCCAAATAAGCTGAAAAAAATACGTTTGCTCGTCCAGAAAAGAGCAAAGGCACACTGAGTGCCGGCGGCTCGCGCCGCGCACACCTGCACTAAGCGCGGTGGGGCGGCTGCCGATGCACTAGCGTTCCGCCCGAGTCCCGCCTGCACCCTCCAGCGCCCGCGCCTGAGTCCCGCCAATGCCCTGGCCGCTCCTCAGCCGGCCGGTCACTTTGCGTATTCTAATGTCACTGATCCCGTTACTCCCGCTCCGCTCTCGCGAGTTCTCCCACCACTGGCTCAGCCCCCGGGTCTGTTCTGCCTACGAACCATACCACAAATTCCATGGCGGATGCACTTCGGAAGCTGAGGGAGATTCAAAGGTCCTTGTGTCTAACGACTCAGTGACTTCAAAGAGTGCTGACTTGTTTTATATCTTAGAATTTGGCTAAAAAATAATATCATGTAAAACATTGTATAAAAGTCATATAAAATATAGTATCAATGTAATTATGTAAAATATATCATCTAAAACAGTATAAAAACTAAACTATTCATTATTTTTATCATCTTCAATGATTCTTCTTTCTTAGCGTATTCTGCTATCTGTTCCAGCTCTGAAGTTCTTGTATTTCTCACCGATTAGCCGTGTTCGACAATTCTCTCTTAGTATATATACTAAGACATTGCTACATATATGTTGCAGTTTGGCTACTACATTAAGTTGAGATAATAACAATTTTAATTGTATTTTTTCTTCATATTTTTTTTATTCCTTTGTTTTCCATCGTCTCAGTGTAGCAACCGCATTTAACACCATGGTGGAATACATAAATAAATAGTTTCTCGTATATTTATAAATGACTAAAATGAAGGCTCAGTTCCTCAGAATTGAATAATTCACATTCCAAAGACATCCGCTCTCTTCCCATGAGTAAGAGGGATGTTTCATGTCTTTCTGGATTATAAAATCTTGGATACCATAATTTTTCAAATTCATTGGAATATATTCCGTGTATATTGTAATATGTAATATTCGCAGAATTTATTGCAAAATGCGTTGAAATACACTGACACTTCAGAATGAGCTTTTCAGTTTTACATTCTTGCCTATTTAAAATTGTTGGCAGTGACAAAGTTTGTAAGTTGATTTCAATTAATATATATTTAACATTTGTACCCATCAGTTTCATGATAAATGCATTGTCCTAGAAAAGTTTATTTCTCCAACATTTTTGTATAGTCCGTATCTCCTCCAACACCTTGATTCTGAGGCGATTGAAGGAGAGATTTCTTATTACCTTTGCTCTTTTTTTCTGAACAGTAATTTTGCTAGAGGAGATGTCTACGGTTGATATTGAATTAAAATGTCTGGCTTCTTCAATTAACGCGCACACACACAAACTCGCCTTTAAAAATTATATCAAATTTCTGAACCTTTTAGTATAGTTTTTATGCCTCGACGTGCTCATGATCGCGTAAATTCCTTTTTAGATAATAGTTTATCTAATACTGTATTCTTGTTAGCCTATGGCGCAACCGGATTTTTTTAGGGGGGCTATAGGGGTAGTGTCTTGTCGATTTTATGTTTTCTTGAAAAGAAAATTTACAGTAAACGTGCACAAAATACACTTCTTTCACAGTACGTCACACACGGTTTGTAACCGTTTGAAACGTTAAATAAATAAAATATGGAGAATTTATAATTTATTTTGTTTGTTCATTTATAATTGTTTATAATGTATTCAACTGAGATACATGTATTGAATGAATTTAGTTTCTATAGAAAATTATTAAAAACCAATATTTGTGAACATGTTTCATCGGCTTCTGGAAGGACTGAATTCCCACGATCTCTCCCCCCACACACACTCAGACACACGTACACATACATAGTGCATCTGTTAGGAAATCCTGAAAAGCTTCAAGTTACTAATTGTAATTTATGCACATTTTTCCGTTTTCCCTTCATCTTTTTACTTTCTTGCCTATTACATACTACCTTCGTAGTAAAACGAAAGTATTGCAATGCAGCAGCAGAAAGTAGCAATTATTTGACAGAAAAACTCGTATTGCGGGTCTCTGTTTTCGAAAAAGTGGATAAATCTTGCTCCTATACATAGGAAAGTATGTCCTCTAACGCGCAGTTTAGTTAAAATCTACGTTTTTTGGGTCCTTGGTACCGAAAAATTGGTTGACAGCAAAACGACTCGCCAGTCTATGGTCAACACCAGCTCCTAAACCGTTCAGACAAATTCTTTTAAAATTGACATTCTGCGATCGATCTGGCCGAACTCAAGGTCCTGCAAATGTGAAACGTGTATTTTGATTTTGGAGAGTATTTTACATGAAGCCTGAACATTATCAAAAATTTCCTAAAAATGTTCCAAATTTCTGAATTTTTTTTCTCGGTTAAAGCAAAGTACACTTACTATAAAAATGGCACAGATCTAATTTTCGTTGAACTCTGTATTGTGGAAAATTGCAAAAGTTAATTTTTTCGGCGTCGTCTTACGACTACAATATTGAAGATAAATTTGTTTTCCTTAATGAAACCTGTTCTTTAAAACCATAAATTATATTAATAAAAATCTCTGAACTTTTGAAAATTACAAATGAAAGATTCAACTTTGTTTTTAAAGGGTTGAGAAGTGTGCGAAGTTTGTGATGTAGGGGAAACATGAATGACGAGCTAAAGCTAAGAACCTGAATTTGAATCCCAACGTGGAAAAAATTTTGTGCTGGTTTTGCAGATTCATGTAGTAATATTATATTGTATAGCCGTTATCAATAATAATGCAAGAAAGTGTATGATGTGGTAGCACTAGTTTATTTCTTGAATTCTGATTAATATAGTTCGTAACCTGTATCTCTCTCTTACGGTTCCTTATTTTGTAAGCTTTTCTGTAGCTTCTCTCTATTTACGGTAGAATTTCAGCATCTCTTTCCCGTAGGACGAATACCTTCGTTTCTGCGAACAACTGCATGCCACCTTTAGATGAAATAGTTTGGATAGAAATACTTTGAATGATGTAGTTAGGTCTATGCGATTGCGTTGCAACTGTTTGAGATACTCATTGACTCGTCTAAATGATAAAAATGTTGGCGATGAGAAGTGGAATATATCTACATAACACATTTCAAGCATTCAACAAGTCAATTTGCGTCACACCAACGTTTACATTAAGAGATCTCGAGGCATACTTTTACAGAAGATTTAGCAATATGTGGCGATTCAAGATCATAAAAATCAGCAGCACTAACAAAAGTTATGATTACGGCTTCAAGAAGCTTCTTTCTAGTGAATTCTCATCAGCTCTGTACTGCGCCGATACTTTACCAGTTTTCACCCTCAACTTTGGAATGGTGCAATCCTTTATCTGTTACACTGCTAAGCAAAACTCAAATTTTTAATTCCTATTCATCAGTATTTGGTTTCAACAATTCTCTTACAATTCACACATTTCGTACCTAGCAGAAAATAATTTGACTCGCACTTTTCGCTCAGAATTGTCCCTCGGCTTGTCACCATGGTTGGTTGGCTGGTGGTTAGTGATTCCCAGCGCGTCAACTAATGAGGTCATTAGTCCCGTAAGTGTAGTGCATGTTTCCCCTCGAGAGGTGGCGGTGATCTTCCCCCGCAGGATGGCGAGATCCGGAGCCGACCTACCGTCGGGGGCTAGCGGGGTTTCTCAACCAGGTATCTCCCGCCAGCGGGACATCACCCCAGCTGGAACAAGCTCTAAGCTCCCGACCGGTCTCCCGGCATGAGTGGTAGTGTGGTGCATGTAAATGTGTGCAAGGAGTGAGGACCACCAGCGTGGCACTCCCCCACCCGGACAAGCTCTAAGCTCTCGGCTGGCCTCCCGACATGTGTGGTAGTGTAGTGCAGGTGATTGTGTGTGTGTGTAAGTAAGTGGTGAGGCCAGAACGAGGAAGAGGAAGGACAGATTGTTCGCAGTCCGTGGCCCGTTTGTTAGGGTACTGCTCCGGCATTCGCTTGGTGTTGATCGGAGAAATCACGAAAAACTACCGATCAGAGCAGCCGGCCGCTAGAATTCTCCTCCAGACAGAGACTGAATTCGACCAAGCTAGCGCCGAAAATCTTGCCACTGTAGGGACTCGAACCTAGGACCTCCCGGTCAGAGGCACGGCAGTGACATCAGTAGATGCACTGAGCCACCTCTCCCACTGCTTGTCACCATGTTCCATGGAACGGCCCCGCGGAGCCTTCGCTGCCTTGGCATCTGTCGGCTACCCCCATCTAGCTATCGCCGCGGAGCTGATGCCGCGCCCGATTTGCCGTCGGGAAAACCGAGATTCAAATCCAGGGCCGTCGGACCTGTCGGAACACGTCCCTCTCCCGGTTGCCGCCTCGAACTATCCGGTTTCGCGACGAAAGCACTCAGTAGCTTCCTCAGCGGCCCTGCCAGCCACGGCGGAGGTGGCGACAGCGCGCAGCCGCCCGAGACTTTAGACGCCCATGACGAAAAGACATAGGTGAGCTATTGCGCAGCCAATCGTGCGCTTCAGCCTGCATCAGTTTGTGTCAATCTTAAGGGGAATTTTAAATGCAGCCAGATACCAAAATTATCACTTTCTTACAAGTCATTGAAACAGATATATGAAGCACTTTTTAAAAATATTGCAACTTTTATATCAATTACTTTATCGTGTTATTTTTGGTTGGTCACCGTCGAAAATTGTCACTTTATGCCACTTTGAAAATATTTCTCAATTGTGTTTCAAACGAAGTGCGCATACGAGGTCATGTGGTTCATGACGTATCTGATGCTGTGCAGAACATCCATGTCTTTTCATCATGAACCAGCCTACCACAAAAGTGGACGATATCGACACCCTGAGGATGATTTGAATTCCATTTGAATAAAAAAAACTAGTGGAGCTACAACATACTTTCTCGCATTTTTTTTAAAACGTTTGTACGGCTTAGTTGGCACAGGGCATCAATTGATATCACTGCAGTGCCTCTGACCAGGAGGTACTACAGTTTGAATCCGACGGTCGCAGGATTTTCAACGTAGCGGCCGGCTACTGTGGTCAATAGTTTTTCGTTCCTGTCGGGAGCTTAGAGCTCGTTCTGGCAGGGGCGGTACTCCGCTGGTGAAAGATGGCTGTTGGAGAAAACCCTGCAAGCTAACGTGTATGTCAGCGTCGGATCTCGCCATTGAGCGGGGAAAGTTTTTTTGTGTTTTTTTTTCATTCAAAATTCAAGTAGTATATGACTTAGAAATATCACAGAATATTGTAGTATATCACAGAATTTTGAAAATGTACACAGAATTCACTTCTCCCCATAGCACGTAATACACAGTTTTAACTGTTTTTTGACGTAAAAGAAATAAAAATAAAGGTCACCGCCACCTCCCGATAAAACATGCATTACACTTACGGCACTAACGACCTTATCTCTTGACGCGCCCGTGACCACTAATCAATTAATCTTTTCAGAGAATTCAACAAAAATAAGACCCCTGCCGTTCTTTTAAGCGTATCTTGCGCTATTCGTGGAAAAAATGTAAAGAAAAATTGGAGCGGTATTTTTTTAAATAATTTGCATTAACATTAAGACGAAATTGCGTGAAAACTACTAGTTTTTTCAAAGAGTGCACATGATATTTTTTAAAGCTCACTTTAGAACTGGTAAAGACAAAAATCTCCATCTTCAAATTTGTATTTTTGCAATGTTACCATTTTCAAAATACAGAATTCGCAGGAAATGGGAGTAACACCACATTCTTTACTATCCACTTATACATACAAAAAGGATATTTAAAGAAAAGAAATGAAGTCGATGTTGTCTTCCTACGCTTGAACATTTGAAATCCTCAGTTAAAGTAAGTTGTACATCAATTTCACGTAAATCATCATTAATCTAAAACTTGTTCAAATTGAGCATGCAATTTACTACATTCGTAGTCAATTGAAATATTTGCTCATCCTCGAAGATCTTCTAAGATTTATCTTCGTTATAATTAAAAATTATTATCTGTAATAGTAAACCTTCATTTAATGAATCTGAGAAGCTACCCTTTAACACACTGTTATATTATGGATTGTTACTTCCTTTGGACACTGTTTATTTCATACTGTGGATGGAATTACATATTTCAGTTAAGGCATAACTATACCTTTTCTGTTTTAGACTTACAGTCTAACTTACTCTAACAGTTTGCACGTTGCAGATAATAAATTTCATTCAGTCTTCTGAAGGAGACTGGTGTCGATAGCGTGAGTATATAATCGCTATATAATCTCTTACAAGAATCGCTCGATTACAAGGTTTCGCAACGGGGTCGATATCGATCCCCTGGGAGAAGAAGAAATTATGAATGGGGTCAGTGATCATCAGGGGTAGAGTGAGGGTCAATTGTTGAATATGCAACGGCGATTGATCAGTATCATCAGAGTCAAGAGCATATTGATTACAAAATTAGGGGTGCTAAAATAGGGCGTACTTTCTCGCCCATATTTCACGCACAATTACGCGAAAAGTAGTCAAATTTTCGAAAAATTATACATGATTTTATTTCAAAACCAAAGATTGAACAGATATCATTAAGGGAAAAACCTTTATCTTTAATATTTTAGTTGTAGGAAGACTCCGAAAAAAATTTTGAACTTTTGCAATTTTCGAATAATCAGTATTTTTAACCAACGTGATTCTCTTATATATCCTTCACACTATCCAACACAAAAAGATTAATCAAAACGAACCAAATTTTTTGAACATTTCGAAAATATTCCATGCGTTTCATGAGCGGAAGCTCAGTGCATCAACTGATGTCACTGCAGTGACCGGGAGGTACCAGGTTCGAGTCCTGACGGCGGCAGGATTTTCGACATTAGCTTTTCAGCTAGGTCGAATTCAGTCGCCATCTGGAGGAGAATTCTAGAGGCCTGCTGTTCTGATCGGTAATTTTCCGTGGTTTCTCCGATCAACACCAGGAGAATGCCGGAGCAGAACCCTACCAAACGGGCCACGGACCGCGCGCGATCTTTCCTTCCTCTTCATTGTCCTATTCTCTCCACTTACACTAACAGCACTACACTACCACATATTCCGGGAGACCGGACGGGAGCTTGGATCTTGTCCCGGCTGGAGCGGTACCCCGCTTGTGGGAGAATCCTGGCATACACTAAAGAGGTATAATTCTTTACTCTATGGTCCTGGTTAGGGGGAAATCCCACTAGCCGACGGTAGGTCGGCGCCGGATCTCGCCATCCAGCGGGGGAAGATCACCGCCATCTCCAGAGAAAAAATGTACTACACTTACGGGATTAATGACCAAAGCAGTTGACGCGCCGGGAAATACGAAAAAATCAATCAATAAATGTAAAGTACCCCCAAAATTAAAATGTAGGTTTCAAAATCATGGGGCCGCGACATCAATTAGATCGATTGGCGAATATCAATTTTGGAGAAATCGGCTGAACGGTTAAGTTGTTCACAGACGGATAGACAGACAGACAACCGGACTGATGTTTTGCCGTCATTCGATTTTTTCGGTATCAAGTACCACAAAACATTTTTCGCGCAGCATTACTAAACTTTTTCTCTACTCCGTAGCGAGAAAGTAAAAATACTAAACAAGTCGATAATTCGTTGTCATCTTAT
The DNA here is from genome assembly GCA_011170035.1 of Teleogryllus occipitalis. Classification (NCBI taxonomy): domain Eukaryota; kingdom Metazoa; phylum Arthropoda; class Insecta; order Orthoptera; family Gryllidae; genus Teleogryllus; species Teleogryllus occipitalis. The sequence goes on along the minus strand of BLKR01015821.1, from coordinate 36,261 downwards.
ATAAAGCTTGAAAACATCTAACAATAAATTACCAATTCGTTCTTCTTTAGGAATTTCATTATTGCTATTAATGAAAGTCCAACAGCTGTGTAATTGAAATCTGTGATTTCGTTTCTAATACCTATGGTGTGGATTTTGATGACCTAAATCATCGCCAAAAATGATCAATAGAAAGCTCTTAAAATATTTTTTAAATGCTCTAAAAGCAAAGAAAATTACATAAAAAATTCGATCGAAACAATTCAGATGAATAACTCAAGCTCTTGCAGATATCGTTCATGTAATCGAGGCTTCTTCCTTTCGTTCAAGTGAACTCAGCTTGCAAACTTTAGGTTTGGACTGTTCTTTTTACCGCGAAATCTGTGCCTTTAGTTATCGCGATATCGGCCGAACCGACAATGGTTCTCAGAAGCGTCACAGGAACCTTATAATACGTACAAAGGTTGATATTACATTTTCTGAAATCGAATAGGCTAATAGGTACTCAGGAATTCTGTTGAGAACATTTGTTGAATCTTGTAAATATTATTTGAAGTAAGAACCATTAACATGATATGAAAATCGATGAAATCACCGAAAAATTGTTTAAAAAATACAGAAAAGGTAAAAAATGACTTATTAGTCGAAATCGACCAAAAAGGCAAAAAAAAGTCATATAAAAATTGGCCATCTCCTTTTGCCATAACATTAATAGAATGTCTATACTAAAAGGCATTGTTCGAAAATGAAAAGAAAAGAAATGACATTTCATTATAATCCGCCCCTACTAATAATTTATATTCTAAAAAATTACAAGTGATGAAAAATTTTAAAAAGTCATAAAATCGAAATCAAATAAGCCATTTTTGTCAAAACTTTTCTTCATTGTCTTTGTCTAGTCGTTATCTTTAAGTAATGTTTGTGCAATTGATTGTTGTATGCTGCATATTACAGAAAAGTAATTGAAGGTGATCGATGACGCAAACAACTTTAAAAGGGGGCTATGCAAGAAAAGGTTTGGAAATCCCTGCTCCCAGTACATTGTCGGGTACTCGGTTGGAGACAGAGCTCACACAGTAAAGAAAGTACTTCGCATTCTCGAACGTATTCGAGAAACAACCAACCACGCGGTGGAGAGTAGCTGCTCTCCCAATTCGAACCTCATTTCGATCCGCAAAATCTGATGCAACGATGTCAGAAATGGAGTTACTGTACAAGCAGGTGTAGCTCGGGATATGTTAGGCATCTATAAAGAGCAGGGCGTGAAACTTATATCGATGGAAGTTACATTTTGGCAGTTAAAAAAATCTTTAGAAAATTAATATCAACACTAATATGATTTATGTGATGCATATTTCAAAACTGGTATTAGAATTAATTTTAGTAGAGGTAAAATAAACTAGTTTGTCAAGCTCAATTCTTCTGATTCGCCGTGTCTCCATATTTCTTTATAAGTCTAAATTCTAATTATATTTATACTTTTTTTCTAGATTCCATGATCATCTCAAAATAAATTGGCATATTGACAGATATTTTATACTCCCATTTGATTCTTCAAAGGTGACTATTTCCACTCCCACTACCGATGGAGTCGATCTTTATCCACCAAGAAATTGTTCCTACAAAAATTTGAATTGAATTGCCATTAGAAAAAAAGCACTCTATCCAAGGTCACGTGTGACGATGCCAGAGAGTCATGTGCTTCTTTTCTTCTGCGTGATGCATTTGAAGGGCTAAAGTGCTCCGCTGGGAAAAAGCCGGCCGCCCCTCCGCGCGCGCGAGCACGCCTCCTCGGCGGGAAGTCTGGCGGTCGCTGCGCGCGCGGCGTCTCGGAGCCGGCGACGGGCGCGCGGGGTCGCCTGCCGTCAGCTGGCCCATGGCCTTGGGGTGTTACCGCCAAGCATCGACGCCGCATCCCAGGTTGAAAGGCGAATGAACGAACGTTCGTGAATAAATAGGTTCGTTTTTTTCGCTTTGTCGCAGTACTTGCACAGCGCGTCTGCGCGGGCCGGGCGGCGGGCCGGCGGGCGCGGCGGTGGCGGCGGCGGAGGGGGCGGAGGGAGCGGCGGCGGCGGCTGCGCTTCTGGGAAGGCCCGGGCCTGCATGTGGCGCGCTGCGCGGCGCGGAGCCGGCGAGCGGCGAGTCGCTGCGCCGCCGGCCGCCGCGCCGCGCCCTGCGCCAAACCTGTCCCCGACCGGCCGGCCGGCCGGCAGGCTTTCCGACCACTCGCCCGCCGCGGCCGTCCAACCCGCCGTCCCGGCCGCCGCACGCCGCCCCGCTGCACACCGCCCCGCCCCGCCGTCCTGAGACACCCACGAGAGACGGTGGGCCCTCGCGCATAGAGCAAACCAGGGGCGGATCTTCTCTTTCGATTAAGGGGGAGGGGAGTCACGGTCATGTCATGGTTCGGTGCAGTAATATTAGCACAATTGTGCTAATTGTCAATAAATGATTGTCTTAAAAAATAGTGAATACGTTTTTATTGATACAAATTTAACTGTCAATCGGGAAGATTTCTTCTATTTTATCTACAAGTTCTAATAATATAAGAAAAATTTCCTTGTTAGATTAAGAGGATTTCGACAATAATAGACCATATGTAACCGTTAAGAGCGTTTATTTTGCGAATTGTGCTAATTTGTATTTATCGAATGATAATTTACTTGTATATTTTGCTTTCCTTCTAACAGAATAATACCCATTTTTTCAATAAGGTTTTGAGAGGGAGTTATGATCCGCTGACCACTTACCCATTAGCCACTACTTAAATGTAACTCTCTGAAATCGACATGCGACCCCCTCCCCCCATTGGTGAAGAAGCATGTGGATGGCGAAAATGGTTGTCTAATAAAGAAATGAAAAAAATATCATTATTTGAATTATTAGTGATAAATTGCTTCTTCTAATCCTACCCTATATAAATACACACCAGTAATTACTAGCACTAATAGGAACACTTTCCTGCGTTTATTAATAAATTATATAATCAACAGTTCCAAGATGATTCGTAATGAATTTATAACTCCAGTGTTGTACTTAATAAGGATTTCAACTGCCACCCAGAAAATTTGCTTTCGGTAGTTGTTCAATACAAAACGTGTCAAGGTTCATTCTGAGCATTAAATTGTATCCTATTTCTTCCAATTCAAAGTAATTAAAAATATCGCTGTATGTAAGTAGACGAATTGTTTTCACAAATCCTCTCGGAAATATACTACAAAAACGCAATTTAATTATCATTAAATATATTGTCGAAAAACGGCATTCTACAAAATTTTAATTAGTAGGATTTTCCTCCTCTAACTTCTGAACTCCCGGTCGTGGTAAACATGGTTTGTTTCTGCTTTATTTGTCTTGTTGGGACTAGACAAAAACTACTTGATCCATGAACGGAGCCTTGAAGAGCATTAGTTAGTGAATTTACATTTCTGAATAAGAACTAAACTGATGACTGAGTTAGAAATCTTAAATTATCAGTTTTTCCTCAAAAGCCTATTATTATACAACTACTGATTATAGTATATAAGTGATAAAAGTTACCGTGTCAATTATCAAGGACATTACAAAACAACTACTGGACTAATAACTCAGTTAATGGTTCAGGTTCTGAATTTTGTTTGTGAGTGAATTACGATAAAAGTTTACCAATTCAAGTCGAATCGAGATTTTTGCTGCGCTTAAGAGTGCAGCCTTACAAATGCTGCTAGTACATTTGCAGATACAACCTTACAAGTAAGTTAATGCTGTTGATATAATAGGCGCTAACTGCCTGTATTAAAAAATGCAGGTTAATCATGTCACTTTACATTAAGACAACAGAATGAAAGTAGGGATTTTAAGAAAAGTCTTCCAAAATTGTTTTGGCAAGATGAAATTTTTCAATGTTATTCGGAAGTCTCAATAACTTAAAATGTAATTGAGAATCACAATATAATACCTTACCGTAGGACATTGAAGATACATCCATAAATTTGAAAGTGAAGTTTGCTTTGGAAGTGAATCTACTTCACCTGCTTTTGTCATTAGGATTGATAAAGAACTAAATTCACCAGTTAAACACTTTCAAATCCACCCTATCTTGAAAACGCCACCGAATCCGAAAGCAAACGTGTTCCATCACTCCCGATTCACGGGTGACCGCATCTGCGGCAAAGATGAAAGCAAGCTGATTCATTTCAGAAAAGGATCAGCGTTCAGTTATGTTTCCCAGAAGTGCATGCATGATATATGGCAACTCTACCCAGCATTGAGGCGCACTTCAAAGAAAACCCAGCGCGCCCTCGCTGAACCGCTGCATTACGCGTTATTTCCTGCAGTACAAACAAAGGGGCGGCGGGGGCTTGGCAACGGTGGGAGCGGCGGAGGCGGAGGCGGAGGCGCAAGCGGAGGCCAGCCGCAGAGACCTCGGCCAGCGCGGGCGGGCGGGCGGCCGAGCGGCCGGGCACGTCGCCAAATGGGCGGAGGGTGCTACCTCACCTCGGTCGCTCTGCCTCACCACACCACGCTGCGCCGCGCCGCGCCACGCCCTCCGCGCCTTCCCCCGCCTCCCCCTCCCCCCGCGCTGCCCCGTGCCCACGCCGCCCACGCCCACGCTCACCTGCAGCTTTTTAAAAATATTCTCCCTCCCTCGGTAGCCCTGTGGAGGCGGTAATTTATTATTTCGTTTTGGGGCACACGGCGTTGTGGTACTGCCATGCAGCTTAAGTATTCACTTCTGTATCTCGATACAAGCAATATTCCGTCTCTCTTTTCTCTCCCGAAATTTGCTTGCGGTGCGTGCTAAACTAAAATCTAATGGTGCAAAAATATTGGTATGCCCTTTATCCAACCTAATTTGAGATAAATATATTTCAGTACACAGAGATGCTCATTGTTTTGTGTCTCCTTTTCATGATTCAAAATATTTAATTTTTTATTCATAAAACATTCATACTTTATTTACATTGTGTTATAATTAGAGCCCTAAATATGGCTATTCGCGAATTAGCTAATAAATTCGCGCGTTTGCCAAACAATTTGTATAAAGCAGTATGAATGACGATGAATGGGTCATTTCGGACATCATCCAAGTGTTGTTGGTATTAGCCACAGGGCTCTGGCTGAAGTAGGGTGTCTGTGTGTGAGATGTCTTGTATATTCGTGAGAAATATTTTGGCGTATAAAAATGCGTTGGAAATTATGCATTGCGCAGACTAAAAGTTGTTTTATATGAAATCCGAAGCCCGTAGCTTCGTCGCCCCAACTCTGAAATGCGTACCGAAACGCCGCAGTATGATGTATAGTGAGGTTAGTTTAGGTTAGGTGGTTTCGTGTAAATAAAAAAAAATCGACTGACGAAGTGGAACTCGAAACTACACACTTTGTCTCTTACTGGCCTTAGAAAGGTCTCAAGAGCAACCTTTTCTGTTCATCACTCAATATCTGCTACTCCTCAATAATATAACGTACTTCAGCTACACTATCCACTCGTGTTGTCAAATGTGAACCATATTTGGTTAAAATTCAAAGTATACTTCGAAGCTGTTCGTATTTCCGACTTTATTCGCCTATTTTGGATAATGTGAATATTAACGGGCTAGTTCTGGAATAACCTAATTCAGACATTAGCTATAACACATTCATATCCATTTAATCAACCCATTCACTCTCATTGCAGTAGCCTACTGCTCTACCCACTCTTGAGGCAATATCTCCTCCAAGAGCTGGACAAGGCGCTCTTGTGATTTCATTTCATTGTCTGAAAAGCCTTTGGTGTTGGTTGTCATCCATAAAAGTTTATGGGTATCCACACATTCTTTTGATTTAATGGTTACCCATTCTTAATTATAAAAAATGGAATTAATTCACATTTTCTTTAGACATTTTTTAAAACTAAAACTAACTTAATTTGAAAAAAGAAACAATACACAAGACAAGCCACACAAATTTCGTGAGAGTAAAGAGAGGCAGAATATTTCTTGTATCGAGATACAGGAAGAACATGAGCTCTCCCCCAAAAAATTGAGAGGTAGAGTATGAGTGAAAATGAAGCAGAAACTATTCTGCCCAAGTAGAAAATTTGTATTTTTGTTTTGTCAGTCCGGCAGAATAAAGTTAAAAGTCAGCTATTAAAAATAGAAAGTCTATCAACTTATTTCATATCCCGTCGGCCAATAGGACACTTGGTCACTCTTCTCATATTGAAGCTCCCCCACTGATTTTGCAAGAATGACATATTGACTGTTGAGCATCGAATCTTTTGAAATGCGTGTTATAAATTTAGTTGAAATAGAGTTACTGAAGTAGAGATATTTTCACTGTTTGTAAATTAACAACACATCGTTTTAATTTGGGGTTCTGACATTTTAGCTGGCAGGTATAACCTAACGTCGCAATTGAAAATAATTCACGCCTTTGTGAATTCAGTAGATCACAAATATCATATTCATTACTTTCACAAAAACAAGATTTTTGCCCCTCCTACTCGGCTCACATTCATTGGGTTTAAACAAATAAGGAACCAGAAAAGAAAAAAAAGTGTAGATCACTACAATTGTACAGCTCGCAGCTCTCCGTTATTAATAAAATGCTATGGAATTTTCGTTATTTAAATGTCCGGCAAGAATGTTTCTGAAGTTTTTAAACCTCAGTTAACCTTTTGCCCTTGTTCAACTTTCAGAGTCCACGCATCAGCTCGAGAACTTGTAACATTAATTTTGCATCGTTACTATTCAAAGGTTTCTTGGAAAATTATTGTATGATTCCGTTTCATTTCCACAGAATCAGAGTGTAAATTAATAATTTTTGAATTTGAAAATAGCACATGAATTACAGTATTGCTTTAAAAAGAATGCAGAATTCTTTTGAATTCACAATTACATAAAATTACAAGTGAATTCCCAGATTTAATATATAGTGTGAGTTTTTTCTTTAGAACACCTTTGATTGGATAATTAGTTCCTGGACATTGTTCACAAATATGTGATGAAACTTCCATAATATTGATTTTGTATTCTTCCCTCAAAAACTAAGAACATTGCTTGATTTTTATGCTATATCTATAACAATATGTTTATGTATTTTCAGTATCATCAAATAAGAATGTCTGATGAAATTAACTTATAAGTTACTTATGTGTACTTGCTTAGTTGTAAACGCCCCATTTGAATATGATTAACAATTAGCTCCTGTGACATTATGATCGCTTTTTAAAAGTCAACATTTGCATTTTGGAGCAACATAAAGTACGCGTGACTGCAACCAATCAGTAGCCAGCTATCTATTTATTACAAATCTTAGATTTAGCGAAACTCGATTGGTGTGTTTTGGCATGCCCGTAAAATCTCTTGTTTTTTGCAAAACTGGACATTTTCATGCATATCTAAAGTTTTTCTAAGCCAATAATGTATTTTCTTCTTACACTATTTAGCCAAAAACTATTTAGCCAAAAAAAGATTGAAGGAAAACTTGGCATCATAAGATTTGTTTTCCGTACCTTGATTTTCAAACATTCTGTTTAAATTCGGCATTATCAGTTTTGATGGAATGAACTCTGGTTTATGGAGAAGAGCTGTGCAACGTTTGTGAGAAATATTAAGTGGACGTTAAATGAGTGTAAATATAATTATTATATACTGCAACCTTCATTGAGAATCGAGATTTCTAAGTGTACAAGCTGGGAAGAACTTGGTTCGTTTCGAAAAAACGAGGGTAGTAGTGAAACTTTTCTTTTTTTCACCAAGCACATTTGAGTGACATTTAGCAGGTCTATTATGCATTTCCACTGTTTGTAAGCATCTTCATCAAAAATATTTTTATATAAAGTGCGTTTTTTTAAATAATAAAAAGTAGACTATTATTTATTATAGAGAATGACACTTCTTGCAATAGTATGTGCATTAAATGTAAATAATGTAAGGGTAATAATATGCCTAAGCTGGATTTCATATTTTAATAATGTATCTTATACAGTGGTGCAACCAAGGGGTCACTCATGGGGCTTGCTCCCCCGAAGGCAATGATTCGTATTAAATAATAGTAAGAAATGTACTAATTTTCTATACTAATGAGTCATTCAATATGTGAATTGTTAACGTTATAAATATTCACTATAAGTCAACAAATATGTTTGGCACAGCCACACGAATCAGAGGCATACGAATTATGAAATATACTTTAGTATATTAAGCAAAAATTAATAATTATGTTTAAGACAACATCCAGTTGGCTGTACACTATACCTTTAGCCCCCACTCTTCCCCGCGAAAATTCCTGAGTCCGCCAGAGTTCCTGATATTTTAACAAAATATCTGAATCCAACCAAACGCACATAAAGTACAGTGAAACTGCTTCAAAAATATAATGCGTAAAAAATATGCATCATAACAATAAAATAATAAGATTAAGAGCTAATTCTCAAGTTTTTTCATTCCGAAATAATATTAAAGGATGATACAAGGGGCTTGATCGGTGGAAAGTAATAGAACTATTTAGTTTTTTTCCAAGGTTTGGAATTTTATTTTAATCAGGGCTATAATATACAGTATCAAAAACAATAACGTGTTATTTGTCAGTTCTTTAAGCCTATTCTATCAAGACTACTCCTCTTACAATTACTATAAACCATAAAAATTAAAACAAGGAAGTAAAATATTATATATTAGTACAATATCTTGTAACAAAAAACGACAAACACTGAGGGTTCGTGTTTCAACGCTTGGCCTCGAAACAGGACTATTCAATAATAATAATAATAATAATAATAATAATAATAATAATAATAATAATAATAATAATAATAATAATAATAATAATAATAATAATAATAATAATAATGATACTTTTAGCTCAAAAAGTCTTTTGGAAAAATTAATAGTTTAGAAATTATTTATTGTTAAGCTCACTTAATAATGTTTCCCATTTTTTCCAAACACTTATTTTTTACTTGTGACACTTAAGAAATATGCGTGCGATATTTCAAAGAAAAGGCTTTGCGAACAAGATTATCTTTCGGTTCAGAGTCACTCATTCTCTGGCGGTGTCCAATTGTGGTTAAAATATACCACTGTCCACCTCTAAGAAGAAATGTCATCTCATCATGTGCAGCACTGTCCCAGTCTCACAATATGAAACTGCATTGTAACTGAAGGCCCGTTTTCAAACCTCTTGAAAGAAAAATAAACTTTCGCGTATACACGGAGAGAAATGATTAGTTCGTGGAATTAATCACGTAGTAGATTGAATTATGCGGTAAAGCACATTTTGAGAGAACAAGTGGAGTGCTTAGTCACGTTCACGAAACTGCTGTTCAGTTTATCATCCTAATGCACGTAAATGTAAGGTAGGCAAAATAGGTCGTAATATGTACTAAACACATTGCATTGAAAATTACTAAAGGAATAGTTATGTTTCATAAATTAATTAACACTAATGAGAAATCTCTTTTAAGCAGAAACGTGAAAGGGAATATTTTATTTTCTTTCTCGTATCACTTCAGTCAGGCAGTTTCAGCAACTGGGGTTCCCGATCAGTCGGTTACTCAGTACACTCGTACGTCCTTAACCTGGGTAAAGTGATAGAACTAAACCAAGCAGACCGGTTACGGACGCTAGCTGCCCGTGTTTGGCTACCGACGATACTAATAGTTTAGAATTCAAAATATGATTATTTAAAATCAATAAAATATTAAAAACGTCGTTTATATAGAGTATAATACTTTATACAGTGTTACATTGAACGCATTGAACTTGCGTTTATTAACCAGTGTTGAAAAAACTAAATTAATGATTTTACATGGTGGAAGAAACATAGAAGTAAGAGAAACTAAATTATTCACAACTGACGTAAAGGAAATACAACGGGAATACAAAATGAAATATTTGGGAGTAATTATCGATAGTAAATTAAATTTTAAAGATTATATAGAGTACACAGTAAAGAAAACTGGAAAAAATATTAATATTTTAAACAGAATTTGGCAATATATAAATGGCTATACAAGATGTTTGATATATAAATCCATAATTTCACCACATTTTGATTACTGTGTAACAATACTAGTTGGAGCCCATAAAACTCAAATTAAAGAACTTCAGATACAACCAAATAGAGCCATGAGGGTAATAATCCAATATAATAGATACGCTCCAGTGCTAGACATGGTAGATACTCTGCAATTTATGTCAATAAAGGAGAGAATTCATTACAAGACGCTAATTTTTATTTTTAAATTAATGAAAAATCATATAACAGGAGATTTAGTAAAAAATCCAGAGTGAATGATAAAACAAGCGAAACAAGACAAGCACAACATTTAGTAATTAATTTCAGTAAAACTGCACAAGCAAAAAATAGACTATTTGACAAAGGATTTGAATTATATAATAAATTACCATTAGAAAAAAAATGTAAACAAATTAAGGAATTTGAAAGAAAAATTATAAATTATATCAAAGTAGAAAATTATTTTTGTAAATAGTAAATACCTATATCTAACTTATACCTATAGATATAAACTATGAATGTAAATATATATTTTGTATAACAAATAGCCAAGAATGCTAATATATCAAATCAATCAATGTTTAGTAAATGTGACGACATGAAACGTAGATCTCACCGAACGATATCTACGAAACAAGAATGGTGCCACTGACAATTTTCTTTGTTCATTCACTTACGATTTCCAATTGTCTGATTTACTAAAGGAAACTATATCGTGTTTAGTGAATCTCATCACAGATAACTGAATGATATGATCGCTTACGTAACATGTTTAGTGTCTTGAACTACAACATTTCTCTCAGTGCATGCTATGCGCATATAATTGAAAGTTTTTTCTCCCTGTGAGGACCTTTTAAAATTTACTTCGAAAGGTCACAATCAGGAATCTCCTTCCGAAGTTTGTTAGTAGGATTTTATTTATTTATTTGCTAAAAATCGATAGAGTGATATACGGAATAAGAAGCAATGGAATTCAATATAGATTTCACATTGAATGCATCATATATCAGGCAATCTGTCAGCTTCAGTGAACGTCGTGGTTCCGTTTCGATGACCCGTCCTCAAGCCTTCCTGTAGCAATGTAACTCACTAAGAAATGCATACCGCAGCATACCTGAACCGAATACCTGTGTTCTTATATGGGTGGATCGCATGGCACTTTGGCTTAGCCAGGGCATCGAACCGGAAGCGACGCAGTAGCCAACACATAAAAGGGATGAAATTTAAACACATACTAATAGTTTCATTGAATGCAACCGGAAACTACACTGAAATTGATCCTCTCTTTCCATTTAGAGACCATTAATAGTAATTATAAGACTTTATGACACACACACAATACCTAGTTCAAAAAAAATTACATAAACTTTAATTCAGAAGATGGGGAATATAAACTGATTAGTCTTTCATGTGTCAAAATCGTTTGCAAGTTGAAATATCAAAAGATTGCATGGTTCACTTTACGAGGCTTCAGAGAAGGGACTTGAAAATGAACCGAATCGGTAAATACAAGAAGAACGACGAGAAAATACAGATTAGCTTGCAGTGTAATGGCGACTTTAGTCTGTATGATAATTTCAGTAAGTAAGATAATTTTGAACAACACGATTTTCTAAAATTTCTCCCGGTTCCCATCATCCCCAATCGATCTCAGTCCTATAATTGCATCCGGTTCTCGCTGACTTACTTCCTGAGAATTGATTGAATTATTGCAAAATTAATCCGAGATACAAGAATCGCGGAACTCGCTACGATTCAGAAAATTCCTTTTCCTAAAATTACTCACTTTCAATATATTTTTTTTACAAATTCAGATTGTATGTATTTTGAAACCATATTGCATGCTGACCAAGTTCACTCATCAGCCGAGACGAAAACTTTTTTTGCAGATACCTTCTGAGCATAATTTTTTGCACGATCCTCCAAGTGTACATGTGAAAAATTAACCCATCACAACACTTTGTTTACCCGTTCCAAATCCATATTGTTCGCTACGGAATAAAACCAATTGAACCAAAACACGATTTGGCTAACGAGTGTTTATTAAATCGAACCTTGTATACACTACACCCCTGTCCCGCTCCATCCGCGAGCAAGCTCTCGTCCGAAAGCGAAGGCCCTGTGGCCCTGTCCCCTGTTCCCCCTCCGTCCCCACCCCCCGCGCTCACCCGTGCTGGTGCTCCCGTGCGCCTGTCGGGGCACTGCCTCGTGCCTGGCAGCCTGGTATTTATTGCTCCGTCGTTTCCTCTTGAGTCGCGGGCAATAAAATACAAAACTTACCGCGCCGCTGGTAACACGCATTCCTACTTTGTACTGAAAGCCGAATTCCGTGTCCCGTACGCCCGGCGCCCGCGCAGACTCGCCACGCTCTGCACCGCCCCTGGCGTCAGCGCGACGGATGCGCGGATCCGCCCTGATCGCGAAACAGGACGCGACGGAGCCCGAGGAGCGGGGAGGGACAAGCTGAAAAGGAACCGAACCTGAACTTTCGAATTAATCAATGGACATGATTTAATTAGTGATCAATCTGATTGTAGAGTTTTATCGAGTGCTGAGAGCGCTCATTACCGTCATAGAATGTCACAATGAGTTGCGTTCTCTCACGTCTTACTATTTCACAGTTAGTTGAGTTCATTCGAATAACTGGGATAGGGTTTTCATGAACAAGTGAGGGTTTTCATGAACATTTACAAATGTCTACATTAAAAATTCAAGGGAGGTAATTTCCAGATAAACATTAAAAACATTAGATAAGGTAAATCTTACAAATCCTCAACAATATTTCTTCATTCGACTGTTGTTTAAAGTGACACATGTTCTGATATAAATCTTCGGGTATTTTACATTTGTTTAAAACCAGTGGCGTACCCAAAGGGGGGTTCATGGGGCTCCAGCCTTCCCCCTGACTAAGAGAATGTAACATATTAAAAGTATAGCTTTTACTAATTTTCTATATTAACGAACTTCATTCAATATATCAATTGTTAACATTATAAATACTGTCAGTCAAAAAAATATAAATTCAGCATTAAGGAAAAATTCTGTATAAGAAAACATAATGTCTGCTGAGCACTGTATATTTAGCCCGAACCCTCTCTGCGAGAAAATACCCGGGTGCGAATCTGTATAATATTCATTATAACAGTACATACAATTTCACTTTCATTTTTATTTTCTCTTCACTGCGTACTCTCTACGTACGTAGTATTTTCAAGATTTTCTTTAAAATGATTCCATGCTTTAGATTATTTTCTTCCTCTGTTCATCAACAAACGCTAAAAAATGAACTTGTCGCAGTTTCGTTTAACTCTCTGAATTTTCGTAATTTGAAGTTACAAATATTACGAGAAGTATGTGCTGTTGTGAAAACACTAGTCGTTAATCTTCGTTCGTTCGGTTAAGATCTTTCAAGCAGTGGCGAAGATTTTTTTGAGGGGGAGAGTTAAAATCTTCACCGAAGTTTTCGAAATAAATAAATTTTTAATTTGAAAAACAATTTAATTCAATGATTTAAAGTTGAAGGATAGAATGGTTGGAATTTTATATTATTATTATTATTATTATTATTATTATTATTATTATTATTATTATTATTATTATCATTATTATTATGTTAAATAATTTCAGTATCAAGTACACTTTTATCACTTACTGTTTTAAAAGTGTTTTCACATGTAGAATTTCTTTTTCATACTTCATTTCTTTCACGCGTAGCTTCGTTCAAATATGTTCTTACAGTATCTGGCGTTGGACTTACCGAAGAATCACAGTAGCTGATTCTTCAAAAATTCCCAACATCGAATGGCCTTGTATGTAAACACCATACGGGATATGAACTGGTAATAATGCAATTTCAAAATTATAATCACCGTAAAAAATATTTGAATGTATTGCTGATGTGAATAGTTAGAGTTTAATACAGCTACATTTTTTTAAAGATTTTTGTTGCATTTGTGCACAATCATGCACAAGGATCACCTGTAAGCTGTTCTTCTGGGTTATTCTCTAATCCTAATATAAGATATTCTCTATAAGTTCCGAAAAGTTTGCCGCGTAATTTTCTACTACTTCATTTCATCCTTCCTCGGATTTTCTCAACACTTCCGTATTTTTTTCCCATAATTTTTTAAGAGATAAAATCTCCACAAGCTTAGTCAAATTTGTTTTCCCTTTCACTTGTGCAATTGCCCTATTAATCGTTTTGTATGCGAATATGTATATACATATATACACATACATACATACATACATACTTACAGGGTGAGTCACGTAACTTTAGCACCTCCTGTAACTTTTGAACGGTTCAAGTTATTGCAATGCAGTTTTCACAAAAGTAGATGAGGCAATGGGGCTAATTCACACGTGTATTTGTTTATATTTTATCACTTGTATTTACATACATAATACATTTATTTGAACTGCAATTGGGTATGACCCGATGGCAGTTAACGGGCATTTTACGAGATATTTGAGGTAACTTTGTTTTTTCAAATGGAATTATACATATTTTTTTAGTATATCATGATGACGTATATCATGATCACGTATTCAAATATATAAATATTGTCATATGTTAGATAAGCATTTTTTTGAGTAATTTTTATTTTTTTTCGATTCGTATTTAACGGATATTTTGAATGTAACAGTCCGACACAAAAGGTCACGCAGCGCTCCACCAGCAAAAGCGTGCTCGGAGAAGGGAAAGGATCTTAGTATTTGAAGATGCGAAACATTCCAAATATTCACAAAACTGTTGCAGTTTTTTTCTGAACTCTGTTTGCCATCCTTCCGCATTTTCAAATTTTTTGTATTAAGGATTTAAAATATGAATTTGTCAGAAGTAGTACGTATTGAAATAAGATTGTTATTTCAACTTCATTTAAAGGGGTGTCATTCCAAAGGATATTAATGGGATCTTGGAATCCAAACACTATAATAATAAATTATTAAGATTGTACAAAGAAAAATGCACATTTTTAGCAAATGTTTTTTTGTTAATGCGAATATAATAACAACTTATGAAATGAAATAATACAGGAAAATAATGATAATAGCTATCCCTATGTTTCTATCGCTAAGTTATTATTATAGGCTTATTAACATTAAATTTGTTTGCTCGAAATGTGCAATATTCTTTGTACAGTCTTAATTATTTATCCTTATTGTGTTTTGTTTCAAGATCCCATTAATATCCTGAGATGTAAAACCCCTTTAATGGAGTTGAAGTAATAAACAATTTTAGTACCATACATACTTATAAAAAATCTTTATTTTCAATCCTTCAATTTCTTGAATCAACGAAAGACAAAAAAATCTGAAAACGCGGAAGGATGGAAAGCAGAGTTCAGGAGAAAATTGCAACAGTTTTGTGAATATTTGGAATATGTTTGGTATTATGAAATACTAAAATCAGCTTCTCCTTCCCGAGCGCGCGTTTGCTGGTGGAGCGCTACGTGGCCTTGCGTGGGGGGCTTTTACTTTCAAAATATCCGTTAAACATGAGACGCAAAAAAATCAAAATTACTCAAAAAATGCTTATCTAACATATGACAATATGTATATCATTGAATTCCTCTTTTTACGCTCGTCATGATAGACTGATAAAAATATGTATTGTTCCATTTGAAAACACAAAGTTACCTCAAATATCTCGTAAAATACAAGTTATAAAATATAAATAATAAACTTATCAATTAGGCCCATTCTCTCAAACACTTTCGTGAAAACTGTATTGCAATAACTTGAACCGTTCAAAAGTTACAGGAGGTGCTAGAGTTACATGACTCACCCTGTATATAAAAACATTATAAGGTAACTGTTTTGTAAGTTTGTGTGAACAAGGTATTAGTTGAGTTTAATAAGAATAGGTTGTGTGCCACATTCATTTGAAAATCGGTATTTATACACTTAGGAACGTAAAAGTGAGAAATCGAACGTAACAACTTTCATTCATTCTCTAATATTACTCAAAGTTTCGTTTTCTCCGTATTCTCGTAAATTTTTCAAATTTAAAAAGTTTCAAGGCAATACAGTCCGTAGGTTGTGCAAATGTATTAAAAAATATGTTATTAGGCCTACGGATAAATATTAAAATATATGCCGCGCGTTGACTTGTTAAAATTAACTTCACTTGTTCACATAAAGATGTCAATATCAGTGTTGCTAACGTCCTGAAAGTATATTGTGGCATATTGAGCGAAAAGTGCCTTTGGGTAGGTACTGGAGTTTAATCAACGCCATCTAAATCGATCTATTTAGGCGGTGTTGCTTTAATTCCCGGCATACGAAGACGGCAACGCCAAAACACGCAAAAACCTGTCTTGAAATTTCTTTCAATATTCTGGCCGGATTTGAAAACAAATTATCAGTTCCGCATCAGGAAACCGAGACGCGTTGAATTACACTTCCTATATCTCGATTGGTGCACGGGAAGTGGTTAAGCCGTGAGTGACGGAACCACACATCCGAACATACGAACATCTGTACACTCGAGGAGTTACTCAAATACTGTATTGGGATTTTAACCTACAATGAAATTCTGTTCAACATTGTTCTTTTAACTTTCCAAGATCCGAGAGGGATCGAAGTCATTCTTTTAAATATTTATGTGTTAAAACGAAATCTTTGCGTTGCGTTAATTTTTGTTATTATTGCCAAAATGTCATAAGTCCGGTATACACGGTGCAGTTTTCGTGCAGACGTACAGAAAACGTGGAGTCCATACTGCACGTTTTCTATATAAACATTTTCATAATTTTTCATGCAGAAAGCATGCATGAGCCTGTAGTTTGACTCAAGAACCTCTAGCGGCAGAATGATTCACTAACGATGATAGGCCATTGCGATTTTGTGGTTAGGTGTGTCAAAGTGCGATTGTGTAAAGTGATATATTGTTGTAAACTTCATTTTTCCCAATTCTTGACTTCCTATTTTTATTCTCTATGCTCCTCATTGTTAATTAATACTAAATAAAGATCATAACCAGAATGCACACACAAAATTACCACCACTGACAGTACTCGGACGTCGCAAGTCAGTTGTTTCTCTTTAGACCCCTAGTGGCGGCCTGTGGCGATTCGTCCAGAAAACGTATAGACCGTGTATGCGCGACTTTTGGCTTTTGTACTTCTAGTTTCGGATCTTCAAGTTTCTCTATAGAAACTGTATGAGAATCTGCACGAAAACTGCACCGTGTATACCGGGCTATAGAACTAAACGGTTTAGTGCACAGAAGTACTAATACCGTATCTTTTTAAAAAAAAATTGTTGCGCCTTTATCATGACGCAACACGTCTCATAACCCCCATTGAGAGTTGAGCGCTTATTTGGAGTAATCCTTCGTTACTTATTATAGTCATTGTCTTTGGGAGTAATCCTCCATTACATAGTCCGTAAGTCCGTTAGTCGTCAAGTGGACCGCCAGGTAGCATCTCCGCGACGCGCCTATCTCTTGGGCGCTCCTACGTCACTACCCAAGCTGCCAGAATTAGAAAGGAATTACAATAGGGGTAGGGTTTAGGACCCTTCACAGGGGTTGGACTAGCCCTTCTGAAGCAGCTGAAGTCGTTTTGTTGAAACGAATTCCACATGAGATTGTCCGGGAATCGAGCCCGGACCTCCTTGGTGAAAGACGAGCGACTTATCACGAGACGGCGTATTAGAATTTTTTTTCTATGACTGTAACGGCATTCCGTCTTCTTGTTAATGTTTATAGTTAAGTCGTAGAACTTCCTCGCGTTGGCAGCAATGTTATAGGCAATTCTTACAATTCTCCAGAATTTCTGTGTTACCTGCATTCAGTTCGTAGTAAGGGAGTGATTTTGGCGATAACCCCCTCCACGAAATTTTCGAACCAAATATATTTCTAACTAGATGAAGTACCCTGCGTTGCTCGGGTATTAATGAATCACAATCATCTATTAGACAGGAAAACGAATGAATTTTATGCATTGAGTATTCACACCCTACCCTCCCTGCTCGTTCCTCCCTAATCCACCACGGCCTCCGTTTCTCCGTCCCGTGCGATTTCACCATATCCCGTCCACCCTTCGAGCTCTACTCCGTCCCTCATCCTTTCCCGCTCCACATCCCCCTGCCCCCTGGTCATTCCTACTGGCATTCCCCGCACCGTCTCGCCATGCCATGCCATGTCATCCTTGCTACGGTCGTTGCTACTGTTGCTACTATGAGTAACTGTAAAAAGATGCATTGTTTCGTACTCCCGGCCAATTTCCAGTAAGAATTTTGACCTCCAAATACTCATCGAGATTGTTCTATTGGTGTGAATCGAATTGCATTTAGTAGAATATATTACGAGCTTTCAGAAAAGTCTAATTCACGTTGGTGGACATCACAATTCTGAGATACTTGCGAAGGCTTGAATTTACTTACGAAGTCTTACATTTTCTTGTAAAGGGTAGTGAAGAGAGGTTGTGGTAGTTTTGCAAAATCTTCTGTAAACAGAATTTTTTCTCATTTTTTGAATGTCATGGTGACAAAATTTCATTAAGATCGTGATAAAAACATAGATTTGCATTACAAAACAAAGAAATAAACTTAGGTCCCCAAAGATACGACAAATAGAGCTCCAAAGATTTTTCACAAAAAATTGCATCTCCAAGAAACAAAACTTATTAAATCATATTTTTAAAAGTGAAAATAGCATCAAGCGTGAACCCAGTTTTCATCGTTTCCGACAATCTATTCGACGGAATTACAAAACTATAAAAAATAATACAACGTCCAAAAAGGACTCATCTTGGGGAAGATGGAACAAAAAGGTTTAGATTGCTGTATAGAAATATGTCTCTTGCAGAAAGACAAAAGCTGGTTTTAAGGTTCTAAGATGAATCGTTTCCGAGTTATGTACGATAGGAAAGTGTGGCGTAATGTGTTTTTCGGGTTGCATTGTGTCTGATAATCGAAAAATACCATAAACTACGAACTTCTATGTTTTTGCCTTCTCTTTTATGTAGATCTATGGGCAGTTCTCTATCCAACACTAATACACTTAGTAGTTTTGTTTCCATGGTTCCTTATAAAAGTGAAAGATCTATTACGTTTATTTAGCGAATTATACAGGATGAGACACGTAACTTTAGCACCTCCTGCAGTTTTTGAGTTGAAGATTGAAGTTATTGCAATGTAGTTTTCACGGAAATGCATGAGGGTATGGGGCTAATTAATACATATATTCATTTCTATTTTATCATTTGTATTTTTGAAGATATTGAGGTAACTTTGATTTTTTTAAATGGAACTATACATTTTTTTATTCTATCATGACAGGGGTTGGTCAAAAAGACGAATCCAATGATATACATATTGTTATATGTTAGATAAGCATTTTATTGAGTAATTTTGATTTTTGCGACTCGTATTTAACGTAACGCTCCGAGCACGTGCTGGCAGGGAGAACCTTGCGCGACCTTGGTTGGTGGACTGTTACATTTAAAATATACGATAAACACGCGTCAAAAACACCAACAAAATTACTATATATATTATTACTATATTGAGGTAAAACACATTTACCTCAATATTTCTTAAAATATAAGTGATAAAATAGAAATGAATACATTCATCAATTAGCCCTATTCCCTCATGCACTTTCGTGAAAACTCCATTGCAATAACTTCAACCGTTCAAAAAGTACAAGAGGCGCTAATGTTCCGTGACCCACTCTGTTTATAGAGGGGTTCCTAAGTTAATGGAAAATATATTTAATTAGTGGAGAATTTAGAATAATTAAACACATTATTACACCAATACAAGACTCATCGAAACAGAACAGATCACGAAATTACTACGGAACTCCAGTAATAAATATGAAACGGCACCATCGTCTGACAGTGTTACAAATGATTTCAAAACAGTAAAGAGGGAAGAATGTTTACTTCCTATTTGAGTTATTAAGAACACTGTACGCAGTGAAAAAATTTATAAAAATCTTGACCTGCCAAATACCAAAGTTCTGTTCCCTGAATTATATAGATGTCGTACGTTTTGTGAAAGGGGATAGCAGAATAAGACTATGAAAAATGCCCCCAAACCAAATCGATAATCGCGATGCTCACATGAAAGAGAATACAAAATGACGTAGATTTACAAAAAATCAGCCACCTAGGGCACAGTGATTTTTGCACAGTGATTCTGCACACAATCGGTGTTTGATATAACCTGCACTACTATTAGCCCCTGTCATTAGTAGGTAAGAGTACTGGAATTTCGGTGACCCCCCCAAAAAAAAATAGCAGGTTCCACAAGAGACGTGTTACAAAGTTGACTTATACATATATTCATATGTGTGAGCCAAAAAAAATCAGGGGTTGTGAGCTATTGGTAGAACATTTGATTTACAGTACCAATGGCTAACAATGTCTGTCAGTCTTCAAAACTTCTTAACACCGCAAATAATATTAGTAAACCAATCTACATCTGTCATGCACTCACGTCCTACACAATGCGTCACAAAAACAACTTAGCAAGAAAAAATCAAACAAAATATTATTCCTATATTCTTAGCAACAGCCATAAGATAGAGCATGTTGAGAACAAGTGGAGTAGAGGCACGTCGGCCATCAGGGGCCGTCGATAAATTACGAAATGCAAATTTGCACTATTTCGGATACTCTCTCACCCCCTATAATACACTTGTAACGCGCACTTGAATTCTTGAAAAATTACATAACAATTGCACCACCCCCATTTACAATAAGTAAAAATGAAGTTTATAGCAGTAAAACTTTTTGTATTAATTTTATTTGTGCTATACATTAAAATTTATGATAAAGCCAGAATTATTGACTGCATCAATCAGGAAAATTGGGGACAATTTTTGAGTGAAGAGTTGAGCAAAGGCAAGAAAAATTTTGACAATAAGCCGCACACATGCCGTCGTGGACGCACACTGGGTGCGAGTGTTCTGAACAATTTATATGTATTACATCACTTTTCAGTTTTTAAAATTTAATTTGTTAATATTTTAATGTTTTTGTATAAGACTATATGAACGAAATTATTTCAGAAAGTGCTAAAAAAACAAGTATCAGCGTTACTTAATACTAAATTAACAGCACCTTACCTCTATGAAAAGCAGCATAACGCTGCCTCGCTCCCTCTCCCTTCTTTAGCTTTACATAATTTATGAAGGACCCCTTACTGCAACCAATGTCAAACTCTCCAAAATGCATGTTACCATCATCTCTAGCTCGAACGTAGTCATAAACCTCTGTAAGAGCTGCAGTGAAACACTTCGTGTCCCAGGAGCATTTAGGATCATGTCATACAGTGTCATTTAAGGAAATGTCAATTACTGGTGCGCAGTATTCATATTGGCTCATTTTCCCTTTAGAGGGAAATTCAGCAGTGATACGAAGAAAAATGCACAATGTCACCTGAAGACAAGACATCCACGAACCCCCGACCGGATCTTGAACCGGGTTCCCTCTGCTCCAGCAACCTAGAGCGCGTGTTCGCGGGAAAGTCATAAGCAACTCACGCGCTACAGGGACCATCGCGTTCGGCGCCGAGTGTCCCGAGCAAACTCTCAATTTTTGCAACGCGAGACTCCCGGGCGTGTGATTACATGCTGTCTCGCCTCGCGAGATCAAGATGTTAACTGGTGCCTCCCCTCCCGGCAGGCGCGCCTCCGCCACCGCCTCTCGCTTCTCTCTCTCTCTCTCTCTCTCTCTCTCTCTCTCTCTCTCTCGTCTCCCTCCCTCCGTGTCTCTTCCCCTCCCTGGCCCCATCCCGGCAGCGGCCGCTGGCCCGCCGCGCGCGCCCCTTCCCCTGCGGCCCCAGACCCGGCGCGCGTCCACCCATCACCTCGTCCCCCGCCGCCTCCGCCCGCCCGTCTGGTCTCTTTCCCTCCCCCTCCTTCCCCCCTCCCCAACACGGCTCCGCGGCCGCCGTGCGCGGTCTACCGCCCGCAGCAGTCTGCCCGCCGCCGCCCGCGTCTAACGAGGCATTTATAAACAACCAAAAAAAAAAGACCAAACAACGCAAGAAATGTTCCATCCGATTCTCATGTTTATTCATGATGAGCTAGGGTAAATAAATTTAAAAAAGGGTCATTTTCTGATTTTACGATGCAAATTGCCACAACCCTGATTTAGATTTTAATCGTCTGAAAGCTGCGCTGTTTGTCCGGGCGGATCTAGTGTTTTATGATGAATTTTAATTCCATAGGTCTACATTGGAATATTTGTTTCAATTTCCACTTCGCTATTATGACGCTCTAACGTAGAGATGAAGGTATGCTCACTGATTCAGATGTCACAACTTTTCATACAGCGGAAATCAACTGGTGATTGAATGTGGAAATTGCTAAATATCTCATTGGAATTCCGTGACATCCGCATTTTGTGCAACGTATTTCACTTGATATATCGCTTCTAATTGCTTACTAAACATCTGAGTTCTACGAAGCGACTCAACGATTGCATGCAGAAATCGCCTCGCATTACAAATTTCTGTGCCCTTTCCAGAACAACCTATTATCATTATTTTAAGGTAAACGACTCCTTCGTGCCACTTTCCTTGATAGTTTTCGGATCTACTTTGCATTCGTTGACCTGAACCGGTTTGCGAGAAAGATGCCAGCAAACCTGCGGGTGTGTGCAGATTCCTGACAGTCAAGTGTCTGCCGAGAAAGAATTTGACACTGCAGTGAATCGCTGCATGTATGCACGATATTCGCGAATCAAGGTGGGCTAAGTATAGAGTACTTCCTTTTGTTTTGGAGATCAGCAGGCACAAAAACTCCTGGAGACCCCACACGATAATGGGATTCTAAACCTTAAAAAAGAACATGTGTTCCAAGCACAGGTACGTGTTTAATTGTAGTAGTTAACATTGGAAGTTTTCCTCAATAAAAGACATGCTTCGCGTTAGTTTGTACAACTACTTTTAGATGTTACACTATTTCTTTTAAATGTTTCTGTTCAGAGGAGTGGATTACAAGATGCACTGATAAGTATCTTTTTGTGTTAATAATCTGCAATGCCCTGAAAAGATTCCTTTTTATTTTTATGAATGTATTGGTAGATGATACAATGTTAGATGCGTGGCTGTACAATAGATTCCGATAGCATTTCCTGAGTAATTTATCAGAAAGATCTAGCTTATGGTCTTCTTCTATTATAATTAGAATGACTGAAAATGTACAGTAGTTAAAAGTTGGAACCATATTAATTACTAGAAGAAAAACAATAATGTTCTATATCGTTTGTTATTGAAAAAATCGATATTTTACTCTCACCGATTGCATATAAATCATTTTCGTTCTTTCTTGGCTGTCGTGTGCCATGTTTAAGGATAATCGACAAGATGGAGAAGCGCTTCCCAGTATTAGCGTACATTAAACACTCTTCAAGAACTTCAGTTTAGTTGTATAGCGAGTGATTTCTACTTATTACAATGCAATATTTTTGATTTTTACATATTGTCAATAGAATTCATTTCCGAATAATTTCCATGTCATTTTAAAATTTGGACATTGCGGAAATGGATATTATTCATTACATTTTTCCCCATGAAAAATTCAATTTCGTCTGGCAGGAGCAAAACCCGTCATTTGCTGAAAACGATTCTTTAATTTCCTGAAATAAAGAGTTGTTCAATATTTCAATGTATTATAATTTCTTCAATATCTTATTTAGAATATGAAACTAGTTTGATTTTTTCTGAAAAATTCTGCGTATGTCATTATTATCGGTGTTTTCTTAGTCTGCTTCGTGCAGTTATAATGAACGTCTTCTACAAGCCTACAAATGGATGGATGTCACCCAATATTTACCACGTCAAATCTCTTTTTTAACCGGCATCTTCCTCCTTTTCTGTCTTGAAATCTATCAAAAATTTAGTCTGAATGACTATTAATATTAAATGACAATGAATAAAGAATGACAATTTATATAATCTTAACTGACACAAGGCTCTATATTGTTTGATTTTTATAGAGAAGGAATGTATTTCGAATTTGGGTGATTTTTTATGATTTGATCATGTTGTATTAATCAATGATGAATACTTTAACTTCCTTAGGTTATGTTGTAGAACGTATTATACATTATTTTTTGAGATTTTTTGATTGTTTTATCAGCAGGTATTGGAAAGTCGCAATACGTTTTGAACTGTTCCTTTTGTATTGTGTTTGACTTTACATGCGGATCAAGTGTTCCGGGGGTTAACATACTGACTTTCTAAATCCGCGGTTGCTGTTTCAAACCCTCTGGGGGTGGTGTATTTTCGAAGGGCGGAAAATGCTCAGTAAGCCAAGTCACACTAGTGATATGTAAAGGAACCCAGGCTAAATGGCAACCTCCGACAATTCCCGCCCTCATCGGATCTCATGTTCGTCTACCCAGGGAACGACACATGCAACGGATAAAAATGCCTTAGACCGTTGTTGTGTCGGTCACTGGCAGCGAATATGGTAATCCAAAAACAGTAGTGTGGTGGCCCATGTGGGGCCAAATTTAAAAATGTGGAACTCTGGCCTGGGTCAATTTAAATGTCTTCTTTGTGGCATGATCAACATCTTCTACACGGACATGCAATGTTGGCATTTTTTCAATGATTTCCATTATCTTTCAGTAGTGTTGTTCTCCCATCGACATATTTGTTGGTTTGTGGTGGTTCATTTACTTATGTCATAGTATTCCTGTTCTTCCCAGTTACTCGACCAGAAACTAGTGATGTTCAGAGCGAACATAAGATTTTCTATTTTAATCGTGCGTATTGTTAATATTGAATTTTAGATTTCTACATTATCTTTTCTGATTTTGGAATTCTATGTTATGGCTTTTATTATTATTATTATTATTATTATTATTATTATTATTATTATTATTATTATTATTATTATTATTATTATTATTATTATTAAATGTGCAAAATTTTTCATGAAAGACGTTAATTTAGTACCATAGAGGATAAGTCAAATTACGACTCCAGGATGTTGAGTAGTTATTTTATTTCGACGTTTCGTGCGTTGTATTGTAATAAAATCCTATCTGACAATGTTAACTGTCAATGTTGTATCTATTTTTTTAACGAATTACAAACAGGAAAAGGTTGTCATGTAGCAACAAAAATCCATCTGTTGTTTAAATACCACTATTATACACATTCTTTTTGGCTTATTATATACATTTCTTTTTCTCTATGGCCCTAAATTCAATATCTATTATTATTATTATTATTATTATTATTATTATTATTATTATTATTATTATTATTATTAATCAGGCTAGTGATATATCGAAATATTTAAGATACTTCTGTCTATATCTGCTCTATAAACGGTATAATCTCACTTCATTTAGTTTTCACATTGTCTTTATTTACTATGCTAGTCGAGGGTATTTTTCGCCTTCTTATCAATGTTTTTTTCTTGTGAGCTAAGGGTTCAGCGATGACTATCGAAAAAGATTTCTTTCTATTCAAGTTTAGAAGCATTATATCCGCTCGATTATGCGGATCTGAGCGGTCTATGTTAATTTCCCTCCACCAATCCAGTTTCCACGTCAAGTTTTCTAGAACATCTTCGTATTTGTACTGATAATATGGGACCTTCCTGTTGGCAAGAACACACATCATTGCTGAGCCTAGCTATATCTGTGTGCGAGTCAGGAATTGCATGGGAGCTAGAATAGAGCATCCAGATAGTGTTCTCTACATATTGTCTTCTTGCTTGCTCCGCAAACACGAATGTTTTTATTTTCAATTTCTTCGCCTATTATGTATTTTTTGTAATCTTTAGCAGCAATTTTCATTATCTTGAATGGCGAGTATAAATCCTTCGGTTTCACTGAACATGTTTCCGGTCGTCTACCACACATTAGATGCCTCCAGATCATTTTATTCACGATCTTTTCCCAGTGTTTCTCGCGCCGTCTTAGTCGCCCATTGAGCAGTTATCTCTAGATGTTGGTGATGGGAGTCTTCTTCCGTTTTCAATTTCAGAGGGTTCTAGGTATATACTTTCACTAGACTGTCGTGGAGAATGGTTGCTTCTCTTTTATCCGAGATATATTTTCTCAGGGCGAGTGTTTGCAAGTGATACATTTCTTTCAGAATAATAATCCTCGTCCTCGAAATTTTCTCGAGATTGTTTCATTGTGTGTTCCATTTAGGAGACCATATTTTCGGATCGCCGTTCTCATTACTCCTCTCACCGTTCTCTGCATACGTGCTTACCGATTATACTTAATATTTGCCATTAATGGATGTTCAAGCTAGTAGATGCATTCTTCAATTAAATTCATTATACACTTTTTTTGTTTTATAGTTTTATGCTCAGTCGTCCTGTTGCGTTTACATCCGTACACCCACATATACATATATATCGTCTTCACCCATCGTTTCGAAATATTTTTTCTGGAAGAGAAGAGTATTCCTCTGGAATCCTTTTAACGCTCATTTCCAGCTGTATTTCCTTACATCTATTATTTCCGAACTCCATCCATGTCTTTGTTCTACTGTCACTTGTACCAGCTCTCTAGCATTTTTCGCGTATTACTTCTGGTCAACCACGTAAAACTCATGTTATATTTGAGTGATATTACTTTTACATGCTCTATCTCGAAACCATATTTCGTTTATCTGAGCATGCTGAGCGAATTTGGAGCAGTGCAGAACCATAGGAAACACATTGATATCTTCTCCGGACTGCTGTTTTTCCATGATCTTCGGATCCTTGGAGTCTTAAAGTTGTTTTTCTGCTTATCACTATAGGACTATTTGTCACTATAGGACAAATTTTACAAACATTTAAGGCTTTCAGTAGCCATGAATAAAGAACGGAATCATAGGTATTTGGAAATTAATATATGTCATTGACAATTTCCTTCTTTTACTACTCCTTCAATCACTAGAAATTCCTTATTTTCCTTGGCAACGTTACTCCATCATTTCAGCCTTTTCAGTAGCCTTATTTCTTTGAAAAGTGCTTGCTGATGTTTCGTGCTATGAAACCCGTAAATATTTTGTATATTGAGGGCAGGAATGTGGTAGGGTAGAGGGATCAGATGGGTCTCGTCTTTTGAAAAGTTTTCATTTGTTGGTTAGTAATTCCGGGGGTGTTTTGCGTCATTAGTCCCGTAAGTGTAGTACATGTTTTCCCTCGGGACATAGCGGTGATCTCCCGCTGGATGGCGAGATCCGGCGTCGACCCAGGGAGGGTTTCCCCCTAGCCAGGACTCTCCCACCAGCGGACCACCGCCCCAGCTGGTAAACTCCCGACCGGTCTCCCGGAATATGTGTAGTGCAGTGCATATTAGTGTAAGTGCGCGTGTGTATGTGTGTGTGTATGTAAGGGAAAAGAATAGGAGAAACAAGGAAGAGGAAGGAAAGATTGCGATCGGTAACAAACCATTTTTCCTTTGTTAGGGTACTGCTCCGGCATTCGCTTGGTGATGATCGGAGAAACCACGGAAAACTACCGATAAGAGCAGCCGGCCGCTAGAATTCTCCTCTAGACAGAGACTGAATTCAACCTAGCTGAAAAGCTAGTGTCGAAAATCCTGCCGCCGTCAGGACTCGACTCGAACCTAGGACATCCCGGTCAGAAGCGCTGCAGTGACATCAGTTTATGCACTGAGCTACCACCCCCTGTCTTTTGAGAATCACATAGGTCACTACCCCTCGGTCATCAAATCTGGTATTTCTTCGTTTTTTTAACATTAATTTTAACGTTAATAAGTTATAATTATTATATTTATTATCATCACGGAATGAAATGTACCAACTGTGTAAAATGGAAATAATTTTATTTACGTTCTTGCCACGCACCGCCATGCTTTTCTCCGCTCTGTCACTCTTCGCTTCGTTCGCACGCCATTCCCGCCAACGTTCACCCCTCTCCCGACATGCTTCGTCCCGCGGCTCTCACCGTCCGCCCACCTCCCGTCCCGCCCTGCTTCGCCTCGTCCTGCTTCCGTCCCGAATGAGCTCCGTCCCCCTCCCCCACCCAACCCAGCCCGTACAGTTGCTCTGCAATACCTAGATGCATTGCGGATTGCCTTAAACAAAATTTTGTGAAAAAAAACGAGATTAAAGTATCATGATGGACTATTCGAAATTAACACGTATTATTCCAGAATAATATGCGATGAAAAACGATTTTTGGTTGAACAATTTTTGCGATATGTACACACATACATTAATTTGCCTTATATAATGTTATTATTATTACTTCTATTTCTATCAGTCGCCATCCTCATCAAGTAATTTCAAGCAAAACTGTTCCGTTGTTCTCGATACAGAAAAAGGCGACAACCACACGGCCACATCAGAATATGTTCAGCGAATATTATGAATAAATTCAAAACCCCATTGGGACTCAAGTTCATTAGGCTGATTCAAAGAAGTTTGCTTTGTTTCCCACACGGACAAATACGTTGGCATGAAACTGGCATGTACCCTGAATGTATATGGACTACTGGGCATTAGCGGGAAATAGGTCAAGCCCCATACTAGAGCCGTTTAGTGTCTTCCTAACATACACGTTATGTATCGTAATGATGTGTTTCTGAATTTTTGCTATTGTATGAAAAATGAGCACTAGTCACATGTTCAAAGCACATAGTAACGCTCTCTTCTGCGGTTTTAGTCTATGAATGGAAAGATGTAAAAATTGTGTAAAAGTACACGCAAATATTTTTGAATGAAAAGAATAGGTAAATATAATTTAGAAATACCATTACTTAATATTGCTTTTGATACATTAAAATGTCCTTGTTTTACATTACCCTTACCCCTACCAAAAATCTGAGCATGAATCCATATCTAAAATCTGTTCTGATTTCTATGACTTGTTATTGGAAAATACACATTTTTGTTCCTACACTCGTCTGAACTTCATTGCTACACACTGTCCTTAGCAAAGTTCATTCGTAACACTGTATATTATGAGCTAAATGGCCATTAAAATAACTTTTTTGTACACTCCTCTCTAAAGTTGCATTTTACGACCTTTTTTGTCCAAACAATTGAACGTTTTTGTGCTCGGTCGATTAGACGTTCAGCAGTACAGCAGTAAAAGTAAGCTTCGACATTTTTTTCTTGAAAGAAGATGCCTTTGCGTTTTAATCCCAACTCGTAGTACGAGTGCCTTGCTTATGAGTGTTCACGTAAGGTAACATGTACATAAGTACATGAATTGGAACTTTTGCCCATGTGCTGTTGATGCAGATATCTGATTAATGAATACACTCCGTTGTCTACTATAGTTATGTATAAATGCGTTACATAAGAATATTTATCCTCCATTTAGAAAATTGGTATCCGTATATTAAAAGAATTTAACCGTATTTAATGAATTAGAAGAAATCTGAGTCAGTTTTCGTCTTTTAAAATGAAATTTGTGTGCAACATTTAGGATGAGAAGTATTTTAGTACGAACATATTGGAAAATAATAGATCCCTCCCTGAAATCATGCGGATTAACAATAATAGTCTCACTAATGCTGAAATGACTTCTCAAAACAATCACACAAATTTTAAAAAAATAAGTTTATTACCCTTAATTATTAACACTTCTCAATTTTATTTTTGCACTTCTCACGGCATTGAAGGAGATATCCGACTGTTCAGTATTGAAAACAATTTAAAATGCCAACTAATTTCTACGGAGTGGCAGAGAGACAAAGAAAATCATAAAACCAGTTTACAGAAAGCGAAAATAGAAGCCAATTAAAAAATCGCCTGTAAATAAATTAAGCGCAGCAGCCCGCCGCGCGTCGCGACGAGGCGGCACGTGGCGAGGTCAGGGAGAGGCGCAGTGCAGCGGCGCGCGCGGTGGAGCGGCAGCGGGGGAGGGGAGCTGGGTGGGGGTGGGAGTGGGAGAGGGGAGCGGAGGAGGAGAACAGGGCGGCTGAGGGCGGACAGCGCCGACAGCAATTTATACGAGTCCCCGCTACCTCGAGCTTTCGGTTCCCAGCCTTCGCACGGTTAGTTCGGACGTATCACGCTGATCCCGTCCATATATAGTAAGTGTTATCGTACGCTGCTCAACAGAATTAGGTACTAAAGAATTAGGTAATATAATAGGCAGTTTGTGAATCCTCGAACGTTAAAGCACTATCGATCTTCTGCACATGCGCAGTTCAAGTTTTGCATCACTTTAGTGCATCTGCGCATGCGCAAAAGATCGATAGTGGTGTCCGCAATGGCGTGCACAAACTCCCTAACATCTTCGTTTGGCGATAGAGTCCATTTCGATTGATTGATTAGTGATTACCAGTGATTCCGGTCGCGTCAACTGCTGAGGTCATTAGTACCGCAAGTGTAGTGCATGTTTCTTTTCTCGGGAGGTGGCGGCGATCTTGCCCTGGTGGATGGCGAGATCCAGCGCCGATCTACTGTTAGCGAGAGGGTCTTTCCCCAACCAGGTATCTTCCACCAGCACCGCCTCAGCAGTGTCAAGCTCTAAGCTCCCGACCGGTTTCCCGGAATGTGTGATTGTGCAGTGCATGTAAGTGTGTATAAGGGGTAGGATAAAACAAGAAATGAGAGGAAAATTCGCGCACGGTCCGTGGCCCGTTTGTTAGGGGTAGTGCTCCGGCATTTGCATGGTATTGATCGGAGAAACCATGGTACCGATCAGTACAGCCGGCCGCTCCTCCAGACAGCGACAGAACTCGACCTAGTTATCTGGCTAGTGTCGAAAATCCTGCCACCGTCGGAACTGGAACCCCAAGACTTCCTGGTCAGAGACACTGCAGTAACATCAGTTGATGCTCTGAGCCAACTCTCCCGGTTGGAATTCGAGCTAAGGCTGACGCCCGAGTATCCGGAATGCAGCAGGCGTTCTTCTAGGATCCATATAATTGGAAATGGTTCATTTGGAGATGGCTGATCATCCTGCCCGAAGGATGCTATTGAGAATAGAATCTGGTTTGGAAAGGAACGTTGATGCGGGGTTCGTGGACCGTTGTTTCGTTTTTGCAGTGTCCGCCTAGATTTGCTAAGCGCAAAACCACGTAAACTATTGATCTGAGAAGCATCAGCATAACTTAAAACTTCGCACCTTGGAACTGGCATTGTCTGATACAGCTTCTTTTGTGCCCCGAATCTTGGCCATCCTAGCCCACGATTATTCAATTGAAAACCCCAACTACTACATACATACTAAGTTAACTCGCCCGGTGAATTACGTTTATGCGAATGCACAACTGTCTTTCTGTGAACAACACTCCCGCCTCAACCGTACACAGGATTTTCTGCAAAATGTATATTGTTAAATCAATCTGGTCCAACTAGAGGCCCTGCGACTTTGAAACGGTACATTTAATTAATTTATTTTTACTTTAGATAAAGCCCGTTAGGCTATTGATTTTTTGAAAAATGGCTTCAATTTCTTTTTGCTTGAGTAGAAAGGACAATGCACTTATAAACTTGGTAAAACCGCTGAAACTTTGCCTACATTTCTTTGCTTTCCTTTATTTGCTAACTAGTGGGTTATTATTTGAGGTAACATTAGTTGCAATATTATGTTAGGCGTCATTGTTACAAAAATACAGGAAAGTTCGTGCCGTTATAGCATCTCTAGTTTAAAATAATTGCGGCGCATCCTCAAAGCAAAACCGGTATATATTCAGAAATACTGGCTTATTTTATTCGATGTATTCTGTATATAGATTTTGACTTTCCTGAATAAAGCTGAACACAAAAAAAAAAACGATTAAAAAAATCCATCCTTACTCATGAGAAAAGTAGAGTTTTGTATTTCTAGTGTTGTGATTTACGTTTGTATGACATTGTGCTCACAGAGATTGATTTTGAAAAATATTAATTTTAAAATCCTTTTTTCATAAATAGTAAGGATATGTTACCAGAATGACTGTAAAAAGGTTTAAATCAACAAAATCATAATACATTTTAAAATATTTTACATTTATAATATTTTACATCGCGAAAATCTACAAATATTTTTTGGACATATGCATGGAACTAGCAGTTACCTACTCTGTTTATTGATTAGAAAATATTATTTTGCGCAAAGAAATCACGGTTATTTGAAACAACTAAATACTGCAAAGTGAACATAAGCGGGGCAATATGCTTCAACATGACCGCCGCGTCGCATTTTGAGAATGATCCCAAGGGTATATACAATTTTCCATGAATTCGTACGAAAGAGCCTTTAGCGAACTTATTTCAAAATGTGAAACTCAACTTCTATCGTCAGCTTGTTCGTCAACATTTCACTCTTACGCTAAAGACTAGCACTAGTTACATGAAAAAAAAACACTACATTCTTGTGATTACTTTTCGATTCCTGTTGCTGAGGCACCGGTTAGTGGCTGAAACGTAGCCCAGTGACGCGTTAAATGTCCGTGGCCACACCTGAGTCGGAGGGTTCCGTTGGCGGGTGCGCAGTAGGGAGGAGGAAGGGGGAGGCGGGGGCGAGGGCCGCTGCAGGGGGCCGCCGCGGGGGGCGGACGAGGCGGATCTGACCCCGAGGGTCTCGCGCAGGTCCCAGCGGCGCCGCGCCTTCCGTCCCGTTCCCAGGCGTCCGCGCGCCCACTCCCCGCTCCCCTCACCCCGCTCCCGTTCGCCGCGAGAGTTCAACCGCACGAACTCGGGTGCTATAAAAATAATTTTATGAGCTCAGCACTTTCATCAACACAAATCAGGCACGGAAAGTCTGGCGTTCGCTTTTCTTGTTCTTTGCGGACACTCCACGCCGCCACGCGTAATCGCAGCACAACCGCTTTTGACGTATGTACTTGTGGGGAGACCTGAGTACCAATGACCTGGAAGAAAAAACGTCGTGGAAGATTAGGGCCCGATAAAAAAATTCTTTGTGGAGGGAAATGAACTTCTGCCGATGCTGAACTGACTGTACCAGGAAACGGCGAAGTTTGGCCCGCTTGTTCGTCGAAACTTGCCGCGCACGCACTTGTTTCACTGCTTCCCCCCCAACGACAGTTTTTCTGTGCAATAGAGTTATAGAGATTGGAGCTAGAATCTCAAGAAGGCTCTTGAGCCGTTTGTTTTGAGGCATTGAGTCACTGCTTCCTTCTTTTTGCGTGCCGGTGTAAAAGTTACTACATTTACAGTAGACCGTTCCTTCTGTTTCTTTTCCATGGAAATAAACCAAAGCTAGGAAGATACATCCAAAGTCAAAGGAAAGTGGTAGATTTAAGAACAAAAAAACAAGTACGATAGAAAGAAAATCCGAGTTATCTCATTTCCTAAGCGAATATCATGATAGTGGTGTACATTATTACTTTCTCGCTTATTAAGTACTTACATATTAAATTAAAGTATTGTAATGCTGCTGAGGTAAGTAGCAATTTTTGGACAGAAAAATGCTTATTGCCGGGCTGGTAACGAAAAAGTGGATAAATATTGTTCCTGTATATAATGAATTACTTTCTCTAACACGTGTCGTCAGAATCCACGATCCTTGATACCGTAACATGCTGAAGTGGCTCAGGACATCAACTGATATCACTGGATTGCCTCTGACCTGGAGGTCCTAGGGTTTGAGTCCCGACAGTGGCAGGATTTGCGACACTAACTAGTGTAGGTAGAATTCAGCTGCTGGCTAGCGGAGAACTCTAGCGGCCGGCTGCTCTGACCGGTAGTTTTCCATGGGTTCTTCGATCGATACCTGGCGAATGCCGGGGCGGTACTCTAACAAATTAGCCACGCGTGATTCCTCTCCCTAGTGCTATTATCTCCTCTTACTTACATACATTTACACTTATATGTACTACACTACCACCCATGTCGAGTGACCAACCGGGACTTACAGTTTTTTCCGGGCTGGAGCGTGTCCCGCTAGTGGGAGATACCTGGATGTGGGGAAACTCCGCAAGTCGACGACCGCCTGACTTCGCCTTTCAGCAGAGAACACCACCACGTCGCGTGATAAAAAAAAAGCATGCTCTACACTAACGAGACTAATGACCATAGCAGTTGACGCACCCAGAAATACAAAATAATCGATCATTTGAGCAGAGCTAAATCGAAGACGATCCCGAAACATACACCAGCAAAATAATATTTAGGTGATTTTATTCGAAATTGCAATTTTACTCCTAAGAGTAAACTGACATTTTTATTTGTTGATCAAGTACATAGAGCCATTTCGGAACTCTGAAGATATTTCTAGATTTTTCACGATATTCTCAGAAAAAATATAATTCTGCCAGAAGAACTTTTCAGCGTCATATTGCGGACAGGATGGTCATGTATTTGATGTTTCTTTGAAATTCTTGGGCGGCAACCTCTAATCTGGGTCATTGTGCTTCACGGCCCAGTAGTAAATGAAGATTATTCATAGATCCACTGTAACTTGTGCTTTATACCTTTCCTTGCCCTACCCTAATTCACATTACTACACTCCTGATTAATCCGTGAATACTGAACAAATCTTCTAACCATAGACCATGCTTGCGGAAAGGAATAAAAACTCTCTATATGTAGCCATGTCCAAAACCTTAAAAAGTAAAACGTTTTTCTTAACCCCTCGAGAGAGTAATGCTGAACGAGAAGAAATAAATATTAAAGAAATTCGTGTGTTTGTGTATGTATGTGTGTGTGTGTATGTATGTGGCGGGGGGGGCACCCTGGAGTCTCTTGCGGCAATGGTGGCGCTCCGCAGCGTCTGGCGAAGGTGGAGCGACCTTGACTAGGGCCTCGCAATGCCTGCAGAGTGACCATGAATAACGGGGTCGGCAACATATGC
Source organism: Teleogryllus occipitalis (assembly GCA_011170035.1). Lineage (NCBI taxonomy): Eukaryota > Metazoa > Arthropoda > Insecta > Orthoptera > Gryllidae > Teleogryllus > Teleogryllus occipitalis. Next base: position 1,595 of record BLKR01015821.1, on the reverse strand, counting down.
AATGTTCCCGTTGCTTAGCCTGCGCCCGCCTGCTACTGCAAAGTCGCTTGGTAAGCTGCGTTGTAACGGCTTGCCACTGCTTGTGCCGAACGCTTCCAGCTCGCGCTCAATTGTCTGCGCGGCGCTGCCACAGGTACACCTCGGCTTGGTGCTTTGCAAAACACTCGCACGCTCGGGCGATATCGGAGAAGGAAGTCGAGGAAACTTATCTCGTATTTGAGTGATATAACACACCTCATATTTGGTTTTTTCCCCATTGGATTTCCTTCACGATCTACGTATACATTTGATAGCATCGCATTTTGTATTTGCTTAGAAATCGTTTCTTTGATCTCCGGTCGCTTCGTCCGAAATGCTGTCGGAGTTTCAGTACGAATTAATTCAATTAGAAGTTAATTCGCTCAGAATAATCACCGTTAAACAAGGGTCATGAAATCCGAACGTAATCAATTCCGAACATCATTAAATATGATCCACAAGTCTAGTAATACTTTGTCATACACGATTATAACTTGTTAAAATACGTAGTAGTTGCAACCAGAGGCGCCGAAGGAAAGCAGGTCTGGAGTAGCATTTCAATTGGGGCCCCTTTTTTTCAAACAAAAGTTCTCTCCCACCAATATATGAACAGAATTCATCTGTCCGTGCTACGGAAATATCTTCTATTGATTTCTGGTTAATTTGAATTAGAAGTAAATACATGTTTATATGTTTTGAATGAAAAAAAGTTTTCAGAGCCCCGTTTAATTCGGGGCCTGTGGCAAGTTGCACGCGCTGCCCCCTTCCGGAGAGCAACTGGAAAGAACTACATACTAGTATAAGTTACATATAACAATAGTTAAGCTGTCGACAATATGTCAGGGATAACCGTCTAATATTGACTATTATCGTTTAAAAGTGCCTTTCAAACCACCGCTCCTTCAAATTACTAATAGGGAATGTGAGGGATTTGTTTGAAAAAAAAAACAACAACAACAACAACAAAACAACAATAACAACATTAAAACACTAATCTTAAAGTTCACATTCCACTCAGAGATTTTGCTGCACGCCTCCAAAGTATATGAAAAAAATTAATATGTAAATGAACGATTTGCGAATTCCATACCTGGACATACGACTTGAGAGTACTTAGGAAATCTTTGTAAAAGTGGGAATGTCGCCAGCTGGCGATGCTCCTGATGTATTGTCAAGGTTATTACAATGTTTTACATAATATGATTTCTGAGATTGTAGATAGTACCATCAAGATTATAAAAGCGCCGCTCAGAGGCACACGTTAAACATTGTTTGGCAGTTGCACACTTAAATGTTATTCCCCAATTACGAAAAATAGTTATTTATGCACAAACGGCGTTATAAGGGTTCTAATGATCGAGCGGCGACAAAATGTCCGAAGGCCTTCGGCCCTAGGGATTTTTGTCGCCCGAGATCATTAGAACCAGTTAACGCCCGTGGTACATACATACTATTCTAATTTTATTGATTCCGATTTACTTATTTTCTAATTAACTAGATGTTAACTTGACTCGGTTTGCCGTTTCATATTTCCTTCCATAAGAGAACATAGTACATGTATCATCACTCAACTGTTA